>BQNB010175125.1:572-13192 GCA_026074375.1 Tanacetum coccineum
CAGTCAAAGACTTTGCAATTTTTGAAAAATCTTTGATAAATCTTCGATAATAGCCGGCAAGTCCTAAGAATTAACGTACTTCTGTAGGTGAAGTAGGAGATGCCCAATTCTTAACTGCTTCAATCTTGGCGGGGTCAACATGAAGTCCTTGACTATCAATTAAGTGTCCAAGAAATTGCACGACACGAATCCAGAATTCACATTTGGAGAACTTGGCATATAGTTTCTCCCTCTTGAGTAATTCTAGGATTATTCTCAAGTGATTTGCGTGCTCTTCTTTGTTACGAGAGTAGATAAGAATATCATCGATGAACACTATCACAAATTTATCCAAGTATGGTTTACACACTCGATTAATGAGATCCATGAATACAGCAGGTGCGTTAGTTAAACCAAATGGCATTACTTGAAATTCATAGTGTCCGTATCTGGTTCTGAAAGCAGTCTTGGGAATATCTTCATCCTTGACTCTTAGTTGATGATAACCTGATCTCAAGTCAATCTTCGAGTAGATACTCGAACCTTGAAGTTGGTCAAATAATTCATCAATACTGGGTAATGGGTAACGATTCTTTATGGTAAGTTTATTCAACTCCTAATAATCGATAAATATTCTTAAAGATCCGTCTTTCTTTTTGACAAATAAGACAGGAGCTCCCCAGGGTGAAGTACTTGGTCGAATAAAACCTTGGTCAGCTAACTCTTGAAGTTGATTAGATAGTTCCTGCATTTCTGAAGGAGCTAATCTGTAAGGTGCACGGGCTACAGGTACTGCTCCTGGAATTAGGTCGATTTGAAATTCTACTTGACGGACTGGAGGTAAACCAGGTAGATTTTCAGGAAAAACATCTGGGAATTCTCTGACTACTGGTATGTCTTCTAGTCTTTTCTCGTCTGACTTCTTTTCCATTACTTGAGCTATGAAAACTTGACATCCCCTGGATATATACCTTTCGGTTTTTATACAGGATATGAGGCTTAGTCGAGTTTTACTTCGATCACCTCGGATGATTAAAGTTTCACCGTTGATTGGGATGTGGACGACTTTCTCGTCACAGATAATCCTAGCATGATACTTGGATAACCAATCCATACCAATGACGACGTCGAAACTACCAAGTCTGATTGGCATGAGATCAATTTCGAAAGGTTGATTTAACAAGGTCAGGGTTGCACCCTTAATAACGGTATTTGTGCTTACTAGATTTCCATCAGCCATTTCGATATCATAAAAGGTATCTATTGTAATGGGTGGAATATTTAGCATAGAGGCAAGAGATATGGATACGAAACTTCTATCAGCTCCAGAATCAAATAATACTCTAGCTAGATGTTGGTTTAGGAGAAACATACCCGTGACTACGTTCGGGTCTTGAGGAGCATTCTTATCCCTTAGCATGTAGGCTCTTCCCTGGGCATTGACGTTGGTCTTTCGGCACTGATTTGTATAATGCCCTTTCTCTCCACAGGCATGACAAATAACTGTCACTGGTAGCTGATTACTTCCAGTGGCTGGCCTCTTGTTTCGGCAGTTTTTAGTCAAAAGGCCCACCTTGTTGTAATTATTGCATTTAACAGTACAAGGCCCGGTGTGATGGAGATTACATCTCTTACACAATGGAAGGTTTCCGGCATACCTATTATTCTCAGCAGGAGTGGCAGCATAAGCTTTGGCAGCTACTTGCCTTCGGTTTTATTGTGGTTGGTTGTTGGTGTTACGGTAGTTGTTATTGCGGTAGTTGGTGTTGTTGTTGAAAGTTCTTCTGTCGTCAAACTTTCGCTTGTGGTCTCTTGATGCTTGTATCGAAGCATGTTTTGTTACCTGATCCATTAGTCTCTGGGCTATGTTAATGGCTTCCTCTAAAGTTTGAGGTTTAGAGGCGGTAACATTCCCTTCAATGCTTCTAGGCAATCCTTCGATGAAAGCTTCCAGGAGTTTCTCAGTGTTCGGTACCATGCTTGGGCATATGACCGCTAGTTCTTGGAATCTTCTAACGTAAGGTTTAAGATCATTTCCCTTCACAGTCAGATTGTAGAATTCATCTTCCATCTTTCTGACTTCAGTTCGGGAACAATATTTGTTTATCAAGAGTCGTTTCAACTCAGTCCAGGTGATTTGATTGGCTTGATCTATTCCCATAGGTTGGGCGTATGCATTCCACCAGGACAAAGCATCATCAGCAAGGGTGCCGGTAGCAAATGTTACTTTGTTTTCTTTAGCACACTTACTTCGAGAGAACACTGATTCGGTTCGTTCAAACCAGCGAATAAGGCCAACTGCTCCTTTCGTACCATTAAAGTAGAAAGGTTGACAGCTAATGAACTCTTTATAGTTTCCCGTTTTTGCTACAGGAGTTCCAGTAGGTCCGGTGTTCCTGTTGGGATTACTAGTACTTGCCATTGTTGCAGCTTGTGCTTCCAAAGCCGCAGTGACACTGTCAGCAACTAGTTTTTGGATGACAGCTTGAGTCATGGCCGGTGTTTCAGATGTTGACGTCCTTTTAGGAGGCATGCTATCAACATGAAATAACACGAAATTAGAATTATATCACAAGTCTTGAAATGTTTAAGGAGTAATGCTTATTTTTCTTTAAAATGTTTAAAGTTTAAAAATAAGCATTGTTATAAGGGTGATGAAGATGAAAATGACGCATATGATGATGATGAATGATGATAAGCATGATGATAGATGAAATGTGAAGAAAAATGGATCGTATAATGACACAACAAGGTAAATAACGAGATAGCCTGTATTAAGAACAACTGCCTAGTACTAACATAGTCAAGATTTAACAACTGTTTTATTTATACCACACACCCGTGGCTAGGTTAAAAGCTAATACTGTAATCTAAGCTAGTAGTTGGATGATTATTCCATACGGTTCTTAAGTTCGTTGATGGAGTCTTGGAAATTTTCTATATCCGCTTGGTGACGAATATGCATGTCGTTGATAATGTCTCCTAGTTAAGTAATCCTGAAGTGGGATAGAGAAATCTTATGGTTACTTCCGCATTATGTGATTTTCCTCTGGAGTTTGGTAATTTGGGCACAAGCTTGTTGAAGTTCAGCTTCCAAAATATCAAAATCTTGTGGGATGATTACTTGTCCTTTTCCAAGACCTTCGACTTTATCTTCTACATGCACAATATGATCGAGAGAGAGTTCTCCTAAGTATTCAAATTTCTTTGATTTGTTTTCCTCCATGACGCTCATATAAACCTTATCTTTCAGAACTTTCATCTATCTCAAAGGCTTTGAGGTAGGGCTTGAGGTAGAAAGAAATGATCGGCCTTGTTTCTTGGGTGACAAAAATTCTTTCGGAAGAAAGAATTCTTGAGGTTTAGATATTGAAGATGGAGGTATGATAGTTGGAGGCTGGATAGGTAAATTTTTAGTATAAAAGGCTTGCAAAACTTTCATGTATGGATCATCATGAAATAACGAAAGAGATGGTGAAACTGAATGGACAATTCCAATTGAGTTGGAAGAGCTAGAGTAAGTCTTTTCCGGAGAAGTCGGGACATAATCCGGAGAAGCCGGAGGAAGATAGTTTGGGAAGTTGGTGGAAAAGGCATCCTTTATATTGGAAGTAGGATGGTCGGGAGAAGACATCGTTCTGTTTAACAACCCAGCGGTAAATAACATAAGTTATTTATTTAGTAATATAATAGTTATGTATCTTTACATACCATTTCGGAAGATATAGCGGCACGGAGGACTTTCTTGGATGGAAAAAGAAAAATAGTTATAGTTAAGGTTTCAACCTTGTTCTCTATAACGTGGCTCTTGATACCAAATCTGTAACACCCCCATTTTTACAATATAACAGCGGAAGCTAATCTGGGGTATTACTTCAAGGTACAATAGTCATAATCATAGAAAACGAATCAAAAAGAGTTGTTTTTGAAATTTTAGTTATCATTCATTATTTCATCAGAGTTTTTACAAAAGAGAGGTCCCAAAATCTAAAACACAAAGTTTGAATGATAACAGTTGTGCCATCTTTAAGTCCTCGCCACTCCGTGCCATAAGTTGCTTAATTACCTGAGATAAAACATGCTAAAAAGTCAACACAAAAGTTGAGTAAAATTCATAGGTTTAAGTTAAATAGTTTGAATGCAAATTCGATATTGAGTTACGTTGTTATACACCCGTTATTTGTAAAACAATTATTATTGCCATTATCTCATAAATCCGAAACCTTGGGATATATAATAATCACACGTTATAGCCCAAACGGGTGCCTTTGCCAAAACACCCGCATTATTATTCAAAGAATGTGCAATATTGGTTACCGATATCACTAGGTACACCAACGGGGAGTCCAACCCAAATAGATCTATTCACAACATTCCACGCTCACGCCCGTAGAGTAATTACGTTCAATGGATATTAGAGACTTAAAAGGCAAATTTAGTTACTAGGCAATAATAAATCAGACAGCGTACAGAGAGATAATTGCATCATGTTTTATAGCATGTATCCCCCCTTGCGGGTTATAAACATTTAAAGATTGAAAATGCGAGGCTAGAACTCACCTTAACAAGTAGAGGGAAATTTTTTTTTTTTTTTGAAATTAATTGCGAAAGGTATATGAAAATGAAAGTAACGACTTTGTCACAAGCAAACAAACTGGCTGCCAACCTAGGTAATATGTCAAGTCTTAGTTTTGATTGTTATGATTATTCAAAACTTTATAAATTCATAATGTAAATCTTGATTGGAATTATTATGGAGTATTGTATCGACCGTTCCGGATCGGTAGCCATCATAAATTCAGTAGGTCATCAGTAAACTTTGAGGACTAAGGGCCCTTTAAATCCGTAAATCCAACAACTCAAGTCAGAAACGTAATTACCAAGATGAAACCCCTTAATATGAAGCTCCCTAGTATTGTGATACGATATAGATTCGGGACAGGATTTTTAAAAGCACATCGATGATGAATTTTATAATAGTTATAAAACAATCGGTTTTAAGCGTTTTGCTCAATAACTGGAAATGATAAGCACGTCAAGCGTTAATTAAAGTTATGTCTTATAAGGTTTTGAACAACATTTCCTTACACTTTTTCAAAATGTTACATTTTAGACCCTTAAGAATGAAAAATGGCAAATATACCCTAGAGTTTCACTTTACAAAGTGGTCCTTCTAGTTTAAAAGATGTACAAAGTAAACCTTGTATTTTAGAAAGTGACATAATAGACCCCTATATTTATAACTTTGATAAAATGACATTTTCAGTCCCTTTTAGTTATAAGTTTCATAAAGTTACGATATATACCATTTTGCATGAAAAATGTATCATTTTTAGTCCAAAATCCATAATAATGATATTTTTCAATATGAAAAGTAATTTACATGTTATAGCTTATTAATATAAGCTAAAATATGAAGGTTTAACGTAACAAAAGTTCAAAATAATGATTCGTTAAGCTAGAAATCAAAACGGGTCGAATTAGGGTTTTAAAATGAAAACGCGCGAGTTTTAAGTTTAAATTCTTTCATGACTTAATAAAGTACTTATATAAATGTTAGATAAGCTTATTAGGAAATTTAATAACAATAGTTTACAAGTTTAGCTTATAGATTAAGCAAAAACATGAAATTAGGGTTTTATGAGCTTGGTTTGGATCAAAAAGGTAAAACACATATGTTTTTGAATTCAAAGCTTTTAACAATAGTTTAAGCATGATCATATGAACATTATCAGGGTATGAAAATAGAATGTGAGCTTATGGAACCTGGTTTTGAGCTTATAGCTTGGAAATGGGTCAAAATCGAGACTTTTAGCTTCGTACGCCTAGAATAACAACTCTGAGGGTTCTTTTCTATGTTTCTTTGCTTTACTTCTGGTCTTGGGACTTCTATTGATCTTTTATTTTTGCTATGGAAGTATTAGAAATCCATTTGTGGGTAAGAGAGAAGTTGTGGGGGATGGTTTAAATGTATGTGTATGTTTCGACTTATATAGGGTTAGAAACACTTGGTGAGCAAGTTTTCTTAGCATCTAAGGGAGTGATAAGTGTCTAACCTAGTAGAGATGACAAGGAAGAGCTAGTATGGTGAGTAACATAAGCTAGAAACTAGCCTTAAGGTGTTGTTTGGTCCTTGTGATGTCGCGGCATATAAGAGAAAGAAATGAGGTGATAAGTGTTAGCCTTAAAATATGGTGACATATCCGGAATTCCATTAGTTCATTTATAGTGACGACTAGTAGACTAATAAATGACAAGTTATAATATTAGTGTCACAAGGACTATAATAGCCCCATCCAATACATCCAAGAAGGGTGGAGAGGATAACCATTATGTGATAAAAGTGTATGGGTTGTTTTCTCTTCTCTAGAAAACACACACACTCTTTATTTACGTTCTCTCTCTAATAAAATGGCTTACTTTCCATTTTCTATCCTCCTCGACCTCTTGGATCGTCTTTTGTTTATGATGATCTTTATTGTTTACACTTGGCATCCGAGCCTCTAGCATATCGTGATCGTTGTTTGTTGAATCAGAGGTGTTTGTGGTATTTTTTTTTTAGTAAGAAACTCAAACCGAACGCACCCTTTTTCGCTTACTTTTTGATCTAAAACGTGTGTTTTACGACATTCAACATGGTTCTTTTGTTAGTCTAAATGTAACTAAAGCAACTTTGTATTTGGGTATCAAAACACGTTTTTGGATCAAAAAATTCTGGGTTTTTGAAGACAGCGAAACTTGTTTGAAAGAAGCGAAATGTGTTTTGAAGACAGCAAAACATGTTTGAAGGGAGCAAAATGTGTTCTTGAATGAAGCAAAATATGTATTTTGGAGCGAAATATGTATTACTAAGCAAAATATGCAGGTCAAGTCACATTCCAAGCGAAATATGCAAAATTTCTTCAAGCAAAACATGTTGAAAGAGTTCAAGCGAAATGTGCAATTTCCTGTCAAGCGAAATGTGCAATTTTTTCTCAAGCGTAACTGATCTTAAAACCAATAGCGAAAAGTGTAATTCCTTAAACCAAGCGAAATGTGAAGATTTGCAAGCAAATATGCAGGTGTGTTTCTCAAGCGAAATATGTTGAAATGTGCCAAGCAAAACATGACACTATTTAAGGAAATTTTATGTTTTGAATACCTAAGCGAAATGTGTAATTTCCTTAAACCAAGCGAAATGTGTCGATCCGTGCATCAGGTGGGCATGTGACCGAATTTAGGCATGTGACTGAATTTGGGAATATGATCATCAAGACAAATCAAAACATAAACACCAAAGCAAACACAACACTTTAAATGCCAAAACGATCCAGAAAAATTACTAAAAACAAACGCTAAAGATTCGGAACGTACGATGTCAAGTGATTACGAAGTTGATAGGTATCCCCTTATTTGAGATTGAAAGTGAGTTTCACCAAAGGCGTCAACTCATTTCATCATCGAGACATCCTTTTATTTGCTACCAACCTATTTCTTTAAACCTAATCTATCGATTGATGACTGCTGAACGATACAGCTTATGATCAAGACTTGAATAATCTAGTTACCAGAAATCAGGGGTGAGGGTGGTTGCACAGACCTGGTTTAACTATCACTTAAAGGAAGTTACACTTTAGTACTCCTGTCACAATCGCAGAAGACAGTGAGAATTTTCAAGAAGTGTTGTACTTTCTTATACTTTTCTGGTTGGGTATAGAGTATTATTGATTTAATCTTGCACCGTTCTTCAATCAACAACAGTGTAAGCTTAAGTAACAAATTTAAGGGATTTTACTTCATTTTCAATCAAGTTTTGTATATAACGGTTTACTTCACCAAGTGATCTCACAATTGTCCACAGAATACGAGGGTTGGTAAGTTAGCCAGATAGTTTTTTAAAGGTTTGAGATGTAATCATAATTCACACGTATTCTAAGATCAATGTACTTCACAATACTAAAGTATCATTTTCAAGTCTTCAAACGACATTCAATATACAAGACCTTGATTATATCAAGTTTTCTTCATTCTTGGTTCATCTCCTCTATGGTTTCTGAAGACAAGAAGGTAATGCTTTGTTTGGATTTCAAATTTTTGTGTCTTAAGACAAGAATTCCGGTAAATGGGCGTACACGACAATGATGCTTCTGAGAGTTCGCAACCATCATGGGGGAAAATGTGTACATCTGGGACTTAGTTGACTTTGATGTTACCATGTCAACTTCCAGAGGGAAGTAGTGTAGACTACTTTACTTAGTATGGTTTATGAAGTATTCTGCATAGGTGAGAAGAATTGTTGATGATTTCTCGCATGTACCCCTGAACGAATATTCACCAAACCCTAATGACAAGAAGCAGTGGTCATTGGTGTGGTTTGACTTCTACAAAATTCCGTTATGTACGTCAATGACAAGTAAAAGATTGTTCAAGCTATAACAAAGTTTCAGAATCTGCTTAAGATAGGGATGTTGGTTTGGGGGGAAGCTGATTCAGAAACTTCGCCAAAAAGGAGTCTATGAAGAAATATTTTCAAGACATGCTGCATGAATTAGGGGAATTAGGGGGAAGTTAATCTAGTTCATGCATACTACAATGGTTCCTGTACAAGTAAATATACTAAAGATCCAAGCTGGAGTACAAGTTTCAAGACAAGGAGAACTCAGAAGACATCTTTAGCTTTGGAAGCGCTATGGAAGACTTTATTTGTGTTGTATTTATACCTGATAGGAACATTGTAAGTAATTCCATATGTCCACATATTAAGGGAAGATTGTTAGCCTTAAAATATGGTAACATATCCGGAATTACATTAGTTTATTTAGAGTGTGACACGTAGGGACTAATAATGATAAGTTACAATAGTTAGGTGTCACTAGGACTATAAATACCCCTCCATACTTCCATGGAGGGGTGAGTGGATAAACATTTATCTCATAAGTGTGTGTTGTTTCTCTCTCTAGAAAACACACACACTCTTTACTTTCTCTCTCTAATAAAATGACTTACTTTCATTTCTATCCTCCCCGACCTCCGGATCGTCTTTTGTTAGTGAAATCTTATTGTTAACAATAAGGCATCCTTGGTGACCAAGGAATGAAGTGAGGTGCTTGTAAGCAACTAGGGGCTGAAGTAGGTGAGTCATGGAGGTGTGTGGGTGCTTGGTTGGTTTTCAAAATAGGTAAAAAGGAGGGAAAATAAGTATAGAGTTCAAACTTGCTCGGGTTAGGGTTTTTGGTTCAAATTTCATGTACAATGGAGTAATGAGGATAGATATGAACATTTAATAGTTGTAATTAAGTGTTAAAACTTAATATGATTACTGGTCTAGTTAATAATGGGTAAAAACGAAGAAATGGGTCATGGTTTAGAAACTAGCTGATTTTAGGGATTCTTGTCTTGGTTTGAATTAGGGTTTGAGTTTAAAAAAAGAGTCTATAGTGATTGAAATGGATTTAAATGTTATGTTTAAAATTTTTACATTGCTTGTTTGGTAATTTACTTAATAGTTTGTACAAGATTCGTTAGGAAAACGGGGGTAAAATGGCAATTTTGGATGTCATGCTTAATGACTTGTACATTGTGCTTTTAAGGACGTGTACCTTGACTTGGTGGGAGTTTATATTTCAATTGAGATGTTATATTACTTGTACATATTCTTTAGTAGCTTGTACATTCACTTTAGATGTTAACTTTACAGAATTAGGATTAAAGAGGTATACGATAACGGTTTTTAAGCCTAGACTGGATAAAACGTAGCATGGTACATTATATGAGTAATGTACTTTGTAAAAATAATATTAAGATATTGACTTGACATGTTATGATGTTTTCTTGACATATATGAAGATAGGTTGCGTGAGCTCGTTAACTTTAGTTATGCAAGTTGCGTTACATATTGAGATATTGGTAAGGTAAGTAATGTAATAAAGCGAAAAATTTCCCTAAAAAGGTGGTTCATATATAATAGATGGATAGTACATTGCATCTAACTTAATAGATGGATATTTACATTGATGAAAATTTGCGGGTTGTTATATATTTAATCATAGATTTAGCTATAAACGTCTTTTTGAAATACTTTCAAGATTTCTAAGACATAGCTTCACACTTAGCGTAAGTACATCTGATCTAGTGGATCTAGATTTTTTTAAGTAAGAATCTAAATTTGCATTACTCTATCATTTGATAGCAGCCGGATATCTTCCATAATGCAATTTCATAAGTATCACAGTACTCGTGTAATATTATTAAAATGATCATCACTTGAATTACTAGTATACTTGACCTGGTTATAAATTCAGGTCACACACACGTCATTACATACATAAGACGCCCAATATCTTTGAGTATTCAAAATGGGCAACACCTTTACCTCTATTTTAAATAGAATCAAAAAGATGTCATTGAGATCTAGCTAGGCTGGAATCCCTCACATTGAACCTCTCAAGAATATTATCCTTATAATTTTTTTGACTTCAAAACAAATCCATATTGGTTCACATTCCAAGAACCATATCCAACAAGACAACAACTAATGAAGTTCATGTCAAATCTTGACTCCAGCAAGTCATTAGTGGATTTGTTTACCTGATTATCACTTATAGTGATAAATAGATATACCATCTATGTATAAACATAAGAATACATATATACTATCGATCGCATCTATTAATTTTGAATCCACGTTCTTACATGATATGGTTAAAATTTTAATGTCATTGTTTGGAAGCTTGCCTTAATACATATAATGACTTAACAAGCCTACAAACTTTGCTCTCTAGTCCAGGAGCCATGAATGGTTGGTTTATATATATTTCTTCTTCTAAATCTCCGTTTAGAAATGTCGGTTTCACATCCATTAGGTGAACTTCCAAATTCCTTAATGCGGCAATAGCAAGTACCATTCTAGTCGAGGTTATTCGCGTAACAGGAGAATAAGTATCAAAGTAATCTAGACCTTCGCGTTGTCTAAATTCTTTGATTACCAATCTTGCTTTGTGCTTGGCAATGGTGCCATCGGCTTTCATCTTCTTCTTGAAGATCCATTTATAGCCTAGTGGTTTACAACGGGAAAGTAAAACCACGAGCTTCCAAGTATGTTTTGTATAATAGAATCTATTTCACTTTTATTGGCTTCTTTCCATTGAGCCATTCCGAGGAAGTTACCGCTTCTCGATAAGAAGTAGGTTCATTTCCTACCATAAAAGAAACAAAATCGGGTCCAAACGATTTCTCGACTTTTTGCCCTTTTGCTTCTTCTAGGTTCAACCTCTTCTTCCTTGGGTTGATCTTATCTCTCATCTTGGAGATCATTATCATCCCGTTGTCTCTGATCTTGGACAACTTCATCATTTATTCTAGATGATCTTCCAATTTCCTTTGTGAACAAGGAAATATATTTTCAAAGAAGGAAGCACTTCTTTATTCCATTATCATATCCTTGTGTATATCCACAAATACAAAGAAACCATAAGCACTACTGTTATGAGCATATACTAAGAACATGCAATTCACAGTTTCAGGTCAAATCTCTTGAACCTTGGGGTTCAATACAGATATCTTAGCTAGATACCCCCCACAGTTGTAAATACTTATAAGATAGTTTTCTTCTCACCCATATAGTTCATAAAATTATCTTACTTTCTTTACAAGGATATCTAAAAGATAAGTAGCCGATATAATCGCTTTCCCCCACATGCCATGGCTTAAACCAGGACTTACGAACATGGCATTAACCATATCTTCTAAGGCACGGTTCTTTTCTATATCAAGAGCAATAAATTTGTGTCTTATTCTAAGTTTAGCACATAAATTTAGAAATGGAGACACATATTCACCTCCGATATGACTTCGAACCACCTTGTTTCCGATAATAAGTTGATTCTCAACTTATTTATATAGAACAATCTTGTCTATATCCTTACTCTCAAGTAAGTGTAAATAACAATATTTTGTACCACCATCAGCAAATATGATGAAGTACTCGTTATTCGCTACCTTAGTAGGTATCAATTCCAAATCACATAAAAGCATGTGAATCATATCAAGGGGTTCGGTTATTTCCGTTCAACCGAGAGAAAAGACAATCTTGTCAATTTGGCTTCAACAAAAGTTTTAATTTTGTAGTCTGTGTCAATACAAAATGGGTATCCAATTGAGTTAAAATTTAAAATATGTCCGAGTCAGCCATGTCATACATTTAAATAATCAAATAAGCTGAATTCATACTCATTTTACTAAAATGACCATTAGAAAATACATTTAGCTTAAACATTTATAAGGCGTAGCCCGTACGGACTCAAATTATGTTATTCATTAACTCAATTTTTATTTAATTCAAACACAAGATGAAAGCCAAATTTCATTAAGCAACCATCCGGACACAAGATTCCTACGAATCTCCGACACGCACACCACGTTGGTTAACTTAGACTCTTTTCCATATGTGAATCAAATCTCCTTTTCTCCTGATGTTAGCAGTTGGATAGTTGCCCAAAAATCGTTCTCTCCATTCTCAACTGCATTAAAAGAGTTAATCAAACTCTTATCAGTTATCATCATATACATGATACCGAAGTGCTTATCCACCATTATCTAAGGTCGTATTCCCTCATGGCCTCAGTTTTCATGTCATTAAGACCATATAACGCATAGTTATGGCA
>BQNB010175129.1:0-13191 GCA_026074375.1 Tanacetum coccineum
ACTATGTGCCTTATTTAGAAGACTGCAACATCGGTTGTGAGCCGGCAAGATGCAGTAAACTTTTATCAGACCACAGTTTTATTATTATTATTACCTCCACCCTTTAAACGACTGTCACATCGGTATGCAAGTCGATCATGATCCAGAAGTCTTATTTCGGCTTTGGTTTATTACGTAACATTTATTATTATTAACCAAATTTTAAGTCCTGTGGTTTTTCAACAACTGCCACATCGGTATGCGAGCCGACCAATATATATCCCCTCCATACTTCCATGGAGGGGAGAGGATTCATTTTACTTGTAATAAGGTGTGTGTGTTTCTCTCTCTAGAATATACACATCTTTCCTTTCTCTTACTAAATAATATGGCTAAACATTTGTTCAATCCTCCCCGACCTCCGGATCATGTCTCTTGTTATGTGAATCTTTATAGGTAACTAGTGGCATCAGAGCTGCAGGGTTGTTATGTATCATGTGTTCGTACTGTTCATGTCTTCGGTTACTGTTCACCCACTATTCATTACTGTTCATCCAATATTCATTACTGTTCATTTACAATTTTTTAACAGTTTAATCTTTGTGGTTTATGAGCTAGTATTGAAGAAACATATTTGGTTCAAATCTGATTTTTTTTGAGTGCTTAAAAGACAAGAACATATCTGGGTTTATTCTTGGTTGGGTTTTGAAGAAAAAGACAAAAGTACAAAAAGTACAAAAGTACAGATTGCGTTTTGGCTCTCATGACATTGCGTTTTGACAAGATCGGATTGCGTTTTGGTGGTTGCGGTTTGACGTTGCGTCTTGCCAAGTTGAAGACCCTTTTTGCAACATATACAAAGGTTATGCTGTCTGCGTTTTGTCTATGTTGCGTTTTGTCTCAAAACCCAAGACTGTTGCGTCTTGGTTGGTTGCGTTTTGTTAACACAAGACTCAAACCAAGTCAACTCGGTTATTACCGAGTTGACCCGGTCAATGAAAATGCACAAGACATACTCAAATAAACCATCATCACAACCACAACAACAAAAAACAAACCAACATCAACATAACAAACCACAAACAATTACAACTTCAACAGCCAACAACAATCAACATCCACAACAAATCCTCTACTTAAACTCTTAACCCTATCGACAATACAACATCTCCATCCCCTCCAATCATCTCAAATAATCGAATGAAAATAAAATGATCTCAGATTTTGCTCATGTCGTGTTATTCAATTATATTCGAGATCATTCAAGATCTTAACACGAAACGAAAATCATCACTGATTTATGTAAAGTGATATACACCTCTTTCAATATTCGATTGTAAAGAGAGAACTCTAACAAATCTGTTAGATTCAATCTTTATATCGAGTGACATAAAAATAATAATAACCTACCCGAGACCTTAAGCAAGATCTAGCCGAAACATATTGCCTTCTTTTTGCTTTGAACAAGCAATTAATTACAAGGGGGTTCGTCTGTTTGTGGTTCTAAACAGGATCTGATCCTTATGGAAGATTGAATGGTTCAGTTGGTTGCATGTGTTCATAAGTATGTGATAGAAATCAAGTTGATGTAGATTATTTGGATGAATTTTTGTGTGAGAAGGAGTTTATGTTGTTTGGAGGCTACATAAAGAAATGAATTAGATTTATGTAAGATCTGTTTTCTTTTCTTTCATTGGGGAGTTATAAGGTGGGAGGCATACTATCTAGAGATTAGGGTTAAGAAATCCCTAATAATGTGGGATGTGTGTATGTATATTAGAAAACATGGGCCCGTGCATATGGAGTTGAGTATAAAATAAGTGTGGGCCGGATTTGAGTTATAACAAAAATCACGGGCCGTGTAATACAGTTTGGTGTTGGGCTAGATTTCTTGGTTAAAGACAAGCTGGGCCAAATGGTTAACAATTAGATTATGGGCTGCCGGGTTATAATATTTTGGTGTGGACCGGTTATGAATTGATTGATAATGGACCGAGTCTAATGGCATTGAAATGGGCTGAATTTTAAAATAATGTTGGGCTGGAATTGATTTATAATCCAAAAATATATTTAGTTTTAGGCTAATATTTTTTGGATTAAGCCGGGTATAAAACACTTTCACGTCAAGTTTGACTAGACAAATGTGGATTCGTTAACGACAATTTAAAATACCATTTGTCTTAGTTCAACGACATTCCTGAACAACACAACAAACATGATACATAACACTAAAAACGATCCGAATAAGATTCACTAAAATGTCAAAACGGCTATGGAATTTGGACTTTAATGTCAAGTGATCACGAAGTTTATTTGGTATCCCTTATTTGAGTTTGAAGTGGGTTTCACAAAGGCGTCTACTTATTTCATCATCGAGACTTCCTTCTATTTTCTACCAATTTTCTTCAAACCCAATCTATCGATTGATGACTTGCCTATACGTATACAGTTATGATTGAGACTTGAATTATCTAGTTACCAGAAGTCAAGGGGCGGTTGGGTGAAGACCTGGATAACTATCACTTAAAGGAGTTACATTGTAGTACTTAGTGTCACACGCAGAAGCCGATGTGGATAATTTCAAGAGGTGATGTACTAATATACTTTTGATGGTGGGTATATGGTACTTAGAGGCTTTCCTCTGCACCGTTCTTCAATCTACAACAGTGCAAGATTAAGTAACAAATTTGGGGAATTCTACTTCATTTTCAAGTTTGGTATATCGGGTTTACTTCACCAAGTGGTCACAGCAATAGCCGACAGAATACGAGGTTGGTAAGTTAGCCAGAGAGTATAAGGTTGAGATGTGATCAGCAACTCTCACGGGATATTTCAAGCTACTGAACGTCAATGATACTTCACAGTCTCAACAAAATCTTTCAAAGTTTTTCAATGTCTTTCATAACTTTTCAAGAATGTTGCTTATGACAAGAACTTCTCGTATATATGGTCGTCCACGTCAATGATGCTTTCGAGAGTTCGAAACCATCATGGGGGAAAACGTGTACTTTGATGTTATCAGGTCAACTTCTAGGGGGAAGTAGTTGATACTACTTCACTTAGTATGGTTTGTGAAGTATTCTGCATGCGTGAGAAGAATTGTTGCTGATCTCTTGCATGTTCCCCCAAACGGATAATCATCACAACCGAATGTCAAAGAAGCAGTATTAGATGGTGTGGTTGACTGTTTCTTCTACTAAATTCCACTATGCACTTTAAATGTCAATGTTAGAAGATCGTTCAAGCTACATCAACGTTTCAGAATCTGCTCAAGATACGGATGTTGGTTTGGGGGGAAGCTGATTCAGAAACTTCGCTAAAAAAGAGTCTATGAAGAAAGCTTTTTAAGACATGCTGCATGATTTGGGGGGAAGTTAATCCAACTCATGTATACTACAATGGTTCCAGAACAAGTCAAGACAAAGAAGATCCAAGCTGGAGTACAAGTATCAAGACTAGAAGACAAAGACGTCATCTTCTGCTTTGGAAGCGCATTGGATGTCATTTTATTTTGTTGTATTTGTACTTGTTAGGAACATTGTAAGTAATTCTGTATGCCCACATATTAGGGGAAGATTGTTAGCCTTAAAATATGTCGGCTAATACAGAATTACATTAGTTTAAATAGGCAAGACTCGCAGGGACTTAAAATGTCTAGTTATGATAGTTTAGAGAGTCAAGACCTATATATATCCCCTCCATACTTCCATGGAGGGGTGAGGATTCATTTTACTTGTAATAAGGTGTGTGTGTTTCTCTCTCTAGAATACACACATCTTTCCTTTCTCTCACTAAATAATATGGCTAAACATTTGTTCAATCCTCCCCGACCTCCGGATCATGTCTCTTGTTATGTGAATCTTTATGGGTAACAATTGGCATCAGAGCTGCAGGGGTGTAATGTATCATGTGTTTGTTGTTCATGTCTCGGTTACTGTTCATCCACTGTTCACTTTACTGTTCATGTACTGTTCACTCGGTTACTGTTCACTCATTTTTTTTAAGCTGGTGGGAGCAAAAAGCCACAATTAACCTCTATGAGCTCTAAAGATATCCAACTAATCCACGCTTAGCATCAAACTTATATTTAACTCTATCATTTTTTGTTCTTTGCAAAATTTTAAAGTTAAGCAAACGCTTAGTCTCGAAAGCTAAGGGGAAAGCTAGAGTGTAAAACTCGGTCAAGTCAAAAGATATCTAATTCTACGGGCCTACTTATTACTAACATTTTTATATTTTCATCATTTTTTTTTCATCATCATTTTTTTTGCATTTTTTTATCATAATAAAACAATAAAAATTTTAAAATTTTGGTCAAAACGGGGTTGCGTGGGAACACAAATAGGCAGAGGTATGATCATATTTCGATAGAAATCCCCCCCCCCCTCACACTTAGAATGGAACATTTGCCTCAATGTTTAAAAATGTCGGGTTTTACCCCCACACTTAGAAATGAAAAAGGTAAATGCAAAAAATTCTAAGTGTGAAAGGGGAAACAATATATATATATATATATATATATATATATATATATATATATATATATATATATATATAAACATGATCAGAAGATTGAGATTCCAAAATAAGCAAAAGATCTGAAGACCGATGATGGAAGATTGAAAACAAGCACGGGTCTTCATGATCTTGAGGAATCCTTCAAGCAAAAACAATACCACAAACCATAGAAAGAAGCACGCCCCCACACTTGGGCTATAAAATCACACACTTATTTATTAAGAAAATAGAAAGAAATAAAAGACACGGGTTGCCTCCCGAGAAACACTTGTTTTTGTGCGAGTCTCTAGCTTGACTCTCCCCGAATTCCTTTGTCCTTAGGGCATAAACAGAAGAATAGAAAAATCACTATCGGATTTTCATATACCACTGGCTTAAGAGAAAAAAAATGAAAAGCGGAAATGCCGAGGTCAAAAATTGTGTCTTCATTCCCGGAAGAGAAAAAAAATAAGAAATCACCAGATAAGTGAAATAAGGAAGGAAGTTTCGGATAATGAGGTCCGAATCTATCAAAAGGGTGGGATGGGTGGGTAACACATTAGGAGTATGAACACGAGGTTCTCCCATAACAACGTTGGTCAACTCACCCTGATCGGGCTCAATCTCAAAATGAAACGAATCATACTCGGGAAGAGAGTTATTAGCATGAGTAGTGGTACTGCCACTACTCGTCTCTTCCGTATGATCGCTAAAAGACTCGAATTCGGGTAAAGAATTATCCGAATAAGAGAGAGAAGTATTGGACTTCTCAAAGAAAGAGTTATTAACGGGGATAGGAAATGGAGAAGTCGACTTGAGCACACAACTAGGAGTGGAGTTATCATTTAAAGATTCGATATTAGCAATAAGGCGATTGATGTTCAATAATTTCTCTCCAAGAATAACGTCTTGGATTTGAAGAATATTTTCTAAGTCAAACTCTTCGTTTTCTCGATCAACATCATTTACCTCTTCTAAGCTAACGATCTCCAAATCGGGAGGTGATGCTTCAACGTACTCGATGTCCTTAAAATCATCGTCATCATTTGAAGTATCATCATCATAGGAATTGACGACAATCTCAGAGTGATCTTTGAAAGCTTTAGGAGGGGTAGGGTTATCATAAAGAGGCACATCACACACACCGTCGGAAATAGCCTCGGACTCACTTGGGATCAGGACAAGCTCCTCAATACTAGACTTTATTACTTCATCTGATTCCATTGCCAGAATAGTGTCAAGATGCTCATCCTCTATTATGAGAGAGTCAACGGGCTCTTCGGTTAGTAAAACGGGTGTGATTGCAATGATATAGTCTATGTCATCATCATAGCAAATGGGAATCTTCCAATATCGATCTTTAGCGGCTTGATCTTCCGCAATTCGCCTTTCTTCTTCCTTCTTTTGCATAATTTGACCAACCATATCACATATGAATGTCATTTGCTCCATAAGCTTGTTTTGAGAATTGAGAAGGTCATTTTGAACATTGAAGATTGGATGATTGACGGTATATTGTGGGGGTTGAGTTTGGTCAAAGCCGAAAGAATTAGAATCATAGCAAGAATTTTGCTCATGATAATAGTCTTCATTCATCGGTTGACATTGAAAAGTCTCATGAGGACCCACACAATCTTCACAACAAGGATATTGTTGTGGAAAACTTGGTGAAGTTTGTGGAAAATAATCAATGTTTTGATTGAAACACGGGTCTTGATTGTAGACAAATAAGACTTGAGGTGGACAATCGTAACCGTAATGAGAATCGTTCCCACATAACTCACAAGAGTATTGTACGTATTGGGGTTGTGGAGGGTGGTTTGAAAAAATTTGAGAATCGTTAGAAGAGTACGGAGTTGAAAAATTGATTGGTGTTCCATTTCCAACAGTACAATAAAAACAAACTCCATCATATTCATTACAACCACATTGTTGGCACGTACCCAAAAGACATTGTTGCTGCAAACTTTGCAAATTTTGTAGGATCTCATTAAAGTTTTGATTGTAGCATGGTTCCGGATTAAAGATAATCGGAATTTGCGGTGGACAATTGTAACCATAATGAGCACCTTTCCCACAAGACTTACCAGTACATCATTGACAAAAGATATCGTCTAACGAATCCCCACACTCCTAACAACAATTGTGGTCGATTAGTGGAGGACTTTGTGAAGAATTTTGACCGGGGTCATGATTGAAGACGAATGGCTCTTGAGGTGCACTAACAATGTTAGTTTTATCATTGGATGACTCAGAAGTGTTTAGAAATTCGTTTTCATCATGAATTGTATACCAACCTTCATTCAAACACTTTCGCACAAAATCACAAGATCAACAATATAGACCATCAACCGGGTCTCCACAAGTTGCACAATTCTGAGGGGGTTTAGGAATAAGAATCTTGTCTTCAAGACCCCCTTTTGAACCACAAAAGTCTGCAGTGTACAAAGCTCCACAAGACGAGCATTCTTTAATCGAGAAGAGGGGGTTCAAACGATAATCGAGTGACTCCATAAGAATTAAACAATGTAGAGGGTTAAGAAAAGAATTAAATGAATAAGAAAAAAAGAAGATTATTTTTGGGTTTTTAGGTTTTTTAATATATTTTATTAAAGGACAAAACGAGATCGAATAACTTAAACCTAATAATCAAAAAGCTTCACGGTAGCTCTCTAAAATTCCTTAAGTGCGGGCCTTAGGTTTAAAAACGAATTAAAATCCTTATAAAACAAGTTACAAGAAATTAAATGACAAGTAAAGTAAAATGTTTTTTAAAATAAATGACAAGTATTTAAATTGCATTAAAAGTAAATGACGGTATGTAAATTAAAAAATTATAATGACTATTAATTTTTTAAACCTTTTTAAAACCGCACTTAAATTCCAAATCACTAATCACTTAACAAACATTAATTAAACTACTCCGCTACTCATAAGAATTAAACAATACAAAGCTAAAACATTATAAAAATAAGACTATACTAATTAATTGAAAAAGGATAAAAATGGAACCCGAGTTGAAGAGCCGCAAATAAAAGGAATACCACCCGATTTATTTTTTAGCTATAGGCAAATAATCAAAATTCGGTGTAGCTAAATACACCATAAGCACCGCGCCTCATGAGTTTACGGTACCGAAAAGTCCAACTAACAAATAAAATTGTTATCACACTAACAGATATATCAATTACAAAATGCAATTCCTAATATCTAATCATCCCAAACGAATTTCAGCCCAGACCAACAATGAACGAATACCCAAATGTGGCCCAAGATCATTCTGTAACCCCAAATGAAAAATAAAGATGAAGCCCAATAACAAATGAGGCCCTACCAATAACCAAATGAAGCCTAGTGCAAATTTTAGTTACAAACCACACGTACACAAGAACTTATTAACAATGCTGAACTAAAACTCATTAAGCACCTAATAAGTGACTTAAAATAAACCAGAAACAATCAATCAACTCGCACGAACAAACTGACATAAAGAAATAAGCCACGATTTTAAATGAATCAATCAAAAAGCATGCGTTTCTGGCACATCGAAAACGAGATTTAATCGTTTAAACACAAATTACTATAAAACTAGATATGTACCTTAAACTGACTAAATAAGCAAACCAGATTGAGCAAATAGCATAACTAATTTAGCAACTAATAAAAGAACGACTAGGTAAGAACCTTTAATCACAAACCTTAATTATGAAGACGAGATCTACAAAATAAACGACTAAATAAGCAAGTTACCTAACTAGATAAGCTCGAAACTAATCAATAAGCCACATACAAATAGCAACAAGGATTTTTAGTAGCAATAAGCACATAAACGAATCATGTTACCAATCGAATAAGCAAATAAGCTCATAAAAAATTGATCTAGCACTTTAAGTTCACTCTAAACCAGATAAGCTATTTAGAAACGTATATAAACATAAATTATGAGCTTCTAATCAAACAAAAACGAAACAAGCACAATAATAAGCTATTTTCAAACTTATTAAAACTTATTATCTCGAAAGGATTTTAAAAATGAGTAGGAATGAATCGAAAAAGCTTGGGATAGCTTATAGGAGTCAATCTAAAGGTTTTTAAGAGATTTTGAAAGAATAAGCTGAGATAATAAACTGATGAAAGTAAAATATTTAATAAGCTCGTGAGCGAAATTAAGAAAACAACAAAATAGCAACAAGGAATAAGCAAACCAAGATCTCCATTAAGCTCCACAACATTCGAATAAAATTAATTTAGATTTAGAGCTGATTTATTTACATACGAGATACAAAAAGCATAAATTCGAGAATAAGTCTAAAAATTAAACACTAATAGCACAAACTATGAAAAATAAACTAAAACTATCATTTTCCTAATACCTCAAAAATGAGGGGAGCGAGCTACCTTTATAGAGTCCAAGGGGGGTAGATTTGTAACTTTTTCCCAATTATTATGCACTTGAGTAGCCAATCATTGGCTCTCATACTCGTGCACACGGATTGCCAAATTACAATGTTTTGATCCAGCCGGTCCCTTTGCGTCACGTGGCCTTTTTATTTGCTTCACTCCTACGCTTTTATTTCGTCCGTGTGATTTTGTTAGTAGCAAGATGGAAATGAATTTGGAGAAGTATGAATTTGCTCGCCACGTGTAAGTATTTCATTGGCCAAAACCATTTAGTGATCCACACTAATAAAGTATTATTAATTGCAAGCAATGTGATGTGAAGTCATGCCGAAACACACATCCATTTCTAAACATATATATTATTTTTACTTTGAACTTGGACTCACATGGGCTTGAATTAAATTGGGTTGTCGCCGGTCCGTAAAATGGGTTTACGCGGGCTGGCAGACAATAAAATTCGAAGGCACCGTTTGTACTCTTACACGCGCTCTTTCCACTGGTATGCTCGGGACTTTTCATGACTTCATCTTGGCTTTGAGTAATAATTAAACTTGACCAAATTGAGCCTGATAATTCCCGTTTTTGCACCGTTTTCAATCCTTTTTACCTGCAAGACATAAAAATACCAAACAAACATATTTGCAATATAATAAAGCATATTTTAGCATTTTTAGTCCAATTAATAGTGTTTTACGGGTTATAAAAGATGTGTATTTTAGCGAACACAACCGCAATGTAAATAAAACAAACTCGGGAAATAAATAATTTACCCCTTTTAACTTATGACCCCCTCCACAATCAAACAAGAACAGAAAAGATTCCATTAAAATGACAAAAATCATTTAAATCGCAAGCACCGCCGTTTTACCCATTTTTTGAAGTATTTTTTTTTATTTTATATATAGAAGACTTCTTTTTGAAAAATTCAAGTATAAGTTTTAAACTATGACTAAAATTTTTCATATACCACTAAAAATTGTTGATTTAAGTTTAATCTCCAAAAACAGCACGTATATTAATCCGGTTAGGAGCTTATGGGAGAAAAAGCCACAAATTACATACATGAGCTCTTAAGATTTCCAACTAATCCTTGTTTAGCATCCCACTCATACTTAACTCTATCATTTTTCGTTCTTCGCGAATTTCCGCGAACGCTTAGCCTAAAAGTTAAGGAACAAGCTAGAGCTCAACACGCTCGATCGGGTCAAAATTATTCTTATTCTACCCATAAAAAAGTCAAAATGTGACAAAACATTATTTTTATTTTTGAAAAATTTTAAATTTTTTTAATTTATTTTTTAAATTTATGTGGGAAAATCGGGGTACGTTGAGAACAACGGGCAAAGGTAGTTCAATCAAATCAAAGATATACCTACCGGCCATACAAAAATTAAACTGTCCACATGTTTTCCTAGCTAAGGCTCAAAACTCCCATACTAGAACTCAAAAGAAACGAATGCATAATTCCAAGCATCGTAGAGAGTATTCAACAAAAAATCTCAAGCCGTTATCAAGTATGTTAAAAGATAAATGTTAAAGCACAATAATCTTAGAATATAGGATTTACCTAGCAAACTATACAAGCAAATGCGAGGAAGCTCGCGTGGACCGGACAAAACATCACCGAACCCGAGAGTCTTCAAAATTTTAGGTCCATCCTACAAACAATCACAAGCACAAATAACAAGAATTGGAAGAGTACAAGCCTCCTCATATCACATTAGAAATAAGAAAGAAGATAGATGGATAAGCATAGGGTGCCTCCCAGAGCCTTTGTTTTTGGTAACCGAGTCACATATGCATTGACTCGATCCCCAGAATTTCATTCGTCCCTTGGAAGAAAGTTGTGAGATCCTGACCCTACATTGATTGGAAAGTATCCCCTCAAATTAATGCTTCACACGATGACGTATTCACCTTAAAGTTTTAGACCAACAGGTGAGATAACTCGATGTTCCGTATGAGAAAAACATTTGTGATGGTGAAAAGGACCTGGCCAAATAGTTTTAAAGCTTTACCCGAGAAATATCATTAGAGACGAGAGTTGAAGATAAAACTCGACACCAAACAATGAGAATGCGGTTTTTGATCTTAGAGTCATGAAGCTTCTGGTCCTCTCTTTTAAACAAAGAATTCTCGCAAGCTTGATCACGAAGCTCCATTAAATTCATTAAGTTGAAAGCTTCCCGGTGATCACCCGCGTTTTAAAGATCAAAATTGGCATGTTTCAAGGCCCCAATATGCTTAATGCTCTAACTCGATAGGTAAATGGTCAAGACAATTTCCATACTCAACATGTAAGGCATACAACCAATCGTGTCTTAAAAGCGGTATAACGCAAGTCCCATAAAGCGTCATCAAGTTTGTCGGACCACGAGGCCGTTTTTTCTCTAACCGTCCTTTCTAAAAAAAAAAAAAAAAAAAATATAAAAAAAAAAAAGACATATGTTTCAACCACGTTTCGACACCTCCACTTGACCGCGGCGGAAAATGCTACCTCGTTTGAGGGTGATAAGCGGTAGCAAGACGATGTGTGACCCCATACTTAGACATTACTTTAGCAAATTAATCATTACAAAAATGGGTCCTACGATCGCTTATAATAGCTCTAAGTGTTCCGAATCGGGCAAAAAGAGAATTCAAAAACTTACTACCAACTCGAAGCATACATTTATTGGGGAGCGCCTTTGCTTCCACCCACTTCGAAAGATAATCAACGGCAACGGGGATGTATTTATTCCCATGTGAATATGGAAATGGCCCCATAAAATTGATACCCCATACATCGAAGATTTCACAAACTTGAATAACGTTTTGAGGCATCTCATCTTGTTGTGAAATTTTGCCTTGTCTTTGACACGTATCACAAGATTTGATCATAGTATGGGCATCTCGATATATGGACCGGTGGTCGCCAAAATATAAACCCAGGCACTCAAATACAGTTTGCGAGCGGTGAGATTTGCACTATGATGGCCCTCGTGTGGGTATCCTTCAAGACAAGCCTATTAGGATATCATTTAGCTTCTTTATTCTGCCCATTAAGCCACACTTGAATGATTTGATCTGCACATATACGAAAAAGATATGGATCATCCGATAAATATGTTTTAACCCGTCCTTGAAAAAACTTCTTTTTTTGTTGAGTCCGTCATTCCCTTGAGTGATAAAAGTCCCCCCCCGCCCGACCCCCCAGCGCATGGAAATTTGCATAGATCCGCAATCATGGGGTGACTTCACTAGAAATAACTCCAAGAGTTCCACTAAGGGAAAATTTTCATTTAGTCTTTGTTTTCTAAACACATCCTTATGAGGATTCTCAAGTCTAGATAAATGATTTGGTCGCGAGGTTCTCTCACTTCCTTTATCACGGATCGTTGATATCAAATTCTTGTAGGAGAAAACCTACGGAAGCAACCTCGGCTTGGCAATCTTGTTATTCATAAGGTATTTTAAAAGCCGAGTGATCGTATACACTATGCTTTTAATGATAAACAAGATATGGCCAAACTTTTTTCAAAAGCATACACAACGCAAGACATTTCTTTCTCCGTCGTATTAATGAATCTGAGCTTACGTCATCCGTCTTAACTAGGCATAATGTAAAGGCTGAAAGTCTTCATTTTCGTTGTCCTCAAACCGCACCAATCTCGAAGTCAGCTAGCAAATCGCACAAATTCGAAAGGAGGTATCCAATCTGGGACAACTAAGAGAACGAGCTTCGGTAACTTCTTGTTAAGAATCTCGAAAGCATCAATACAATCCTTAGAAAACACAAATGGTGTTTCCTTTTCAAGTAAGTGAGTCATAGGTCTAGCAATTTTAGAAAAATCTTGGATAAAATGTCGGTAAAAACCTGCATGACCTAAGAAACTCCTAACACCTTAAAACGGAGAAGTTTCTGGGTGAGGGAGCTTAGCGGTAACATCGACTTTAGGCACGATCGACCTCAATTCCTGACTTATCAAAATTTAGAACCTAACACAATTTCTTTCTCTAATAAAGTGGCACTTCTCCCAATTAAGAACTAAATTTGTGTCTTCACATCTTTTTAGCATCTTTTCTAAATTAGAGAGGCACTAATCAAAACTATCCCCAAAAATTGAGAAATCATCCATAAACACTTCCATAGTCTTTTCGATCATATCATGGAATATGGCCATCATACACCGTTAGAAAGTACCGGGAGCATTACACAAGCCAAATGGCATGCGACGGTACGCGAAAGTTCCATACGGACATGTGAAAGTAGTTTTCTCTTGGTCTTGGGGATATATCGGTATTTGATAATACCCTGAAAATCCATCTAGAAAA
>BQNB010175131.1:0-13191 GCA_026074375.1 Tanacetum coccineum
GGTATACAATATTCTAAGAATTGATTCAATTAATGCTACTTGCGCCCATAAGTAAAAACAAGTATCGTATCTTACCGTAAGATATGAAAAGGAGTTTAAAATCAATCATGTAATGAGTTTGTAAACGTTCATGTATCCGAGTATATAATCAAGTTACGAAATCAAGTATGTAAACAAGTATGTAGAAGAGTATATAAAAGAGATTGTAAATGTATATGTAAACAAGTTGTAACGAGCATGTATTTCCCCTCGAGATTTGTAAAGTAAATGTAAAACAAGTGAAAGATGGGCTATAAACTCACCTCTAGTAAAAGTAGTGATTATCGCGAAATCGACAGAGTAATCGTTACAAATGATTCGGAATGCAACCTAATTAATTATAGGTCGTATAAGTATAATGTGTTTAATATAAATATGACATCACGAGTTATATAGTTACACCACCACCTAACAGCTTTTGTTTTATTTAAAAAAGTCGAAACAATATTTAAATCGTAATTATTAAAAAATTGACTACGCATTTGTATCCGTAAAATAAAATGTTATCTTTGTCCAACAATGTATTATTTGTTAATAATACAAGATTTAATATTTTAATTGATTAAATAATGATATTATATAATTAATTTAAATATTTTATAAAAATAATGTACAAAAGTAAACATAGTGCATAAGGTTTTATAAACCTTATATCTTTATCGTTTTAACTCCGTTTTACATGTTATTTATACCCGTGGCTTCGTATTAAGAAAATCTATCAAAATATTATATTTATAATATTTTAGCTACTGATGAACAGTAACTTTTACTGTTTTTATAAAATATATAAAACTACTTTTATATATTTAATTATCGTAAACTCGTAAATGTCATAACTCATTCGTTATAGATCCGTTTCGCGTGTTCTTTATTTGTATGGAATCGTAATTAAAATTTCTATCCAAGTAAAATATTTCCCAAAAACTTACTGTTATGAACAGTAGTTGATTTTATAAAATAAGTTTTATAAAAACACTTTTACGTATTTAATTATCGTAATCTTGTAAATGTCATAACTTCTTCGTTATAGCTCGGTTTTTCGAGTTCTTTATATGCTTACGATCCTTATAATATGTACTATTTTATAAAAATGATTCCATTATTTTATAAAATCAAATTCTAACAGAAGGTATAAAAACAGTGGGTTTTTATATGATTTACAATTTAGTTTTTATAAATCCATCTCTTGAGAAATTTTGTACAAGTCCTTTACCATGCTTTATACCATATGTCATACATGTTTTGGGTCCTCTAAATTGTCCATGGTGATTGTCCAATTGACGTCCTCATGATCTTTTATTTATAAACTCTTATAAATAAACTTTCAACAATTTATTTTATAAATTAAACATATAAATTAATTAACACTTATATAAAGTGTGTTCTTTCATTTTAAACATTATTTCACCATACATATATATAAATTCGAACCTCATATGATCTTGTAATATTTCATAAATCATAAAAATAAACCTAGGTGGTGATTAACATAAATAACAAGTATGTAGAAACATGTAAATGAATAAGGGAAATGATTAAGGTTTAAATGAACCTTAGAGAAGTGTATAAGAATGAAGAACACAAGATCAACCCTAGAAATCAAACCCAAAATAGAAAACCTAATCAAGAACCCTAGTTTACTTCTTGATTACAAACCCTTGTAAATAATACTCAATCTTCCAAACCACTTTGCAACACCTTAGATATGATAACTAATGAGCCTTGAATACTTGAAAAATAAACACTATGAACACACTAAATACCCTAGATCAGTCATGAGTTTGAGGGAGTATATAGAGAGTTTTGTGTTTGATTTTCTTTGTAAAATGTTAAGTGTGTGAATGGTTTTACTTATGCTTAGTATTTATAGGGCAAGTATTAAGAAAACCACCTACAAAACCATGTGTTAAGAAATGGTTTAGGGTACAAAAAGGACAAGATGATGTGCCAATTACTAGAGAAGTGGGATTGTAAGTGTACTTGGTATTGGTTTAAGTAAAGTGATGAGACTTTAGTGGAAAGTTTAGGATTTATTTGTGTGTAATACATGTATAATCCAGCCATGAGGCTTTATAAGGTATAAAATGATATAATTTTTGGGTATTATGTATAATAGTAGATATTTGTTTGAGTATAGATGGGTATTGGTGCTTTCGGGTACGCTTAAATGTATTTTATTGCGAAACGTAAGCGTTTTACGTAACCAATAAAAATAAAATATGATAAGTTATAAATTATCCTTGTAATAATTATATAACACTTGCTTGACGTAAACTTTTACTTGTTTGATGCCCATTTACGTTGAATGTTGATTTTTAGTTTACGCGATTTAACTAAACGATGAAAATTAAAAGTGAACGCGAAAAAGTTTAAAATAAATAGTTGGATATTTATTGATGTAAAATGATCTGAAAAAAACGGATTGTTACATCAAGCTCCTAGAGCTTGGTATGAAACCTTGTCAACATATCTGTTGGACAATGTGTTTCAAAGAGGAAAAATTGACAAGACCTTATTCATCAAAAGACACAAATGTGATATTTTGCTAGTCCAAGTTTATGTGGATGATATCATCTTTGGTTCAACAAAGAAGGAGCTATGCAATGCATTTGAGAAGTTGATGCATGAGAAATTTTAGATGAGTTCTATGGGAGAACTTACATTCTTCTTGGGATTACAAGTGCAGCAGAAGGATGGCATATTTATTAGTCAGGATAAATATATTGTTGATATTTTAAAGAAATTTGGGTTTACAAAAGTCAAGACTGCAAGCACACCAATGGATTCCTCTGCTCAAGGATGAAAATGGTAAAGAAGCAGATGTTCATATGTATAGGTCAATGATTGGTTCATTGATGTATCTTACATCTTCAAGACCTGACATCATGTTTACAGTGTGTGTCTGTGCTAGATACCAAGTCAATCCAAAATTTTCACATCTTTATACTATGAAAAGGATTTTTAGGTACTTAAAAGGTCAACCAAAATTAGGCATTTGGTATCTAAAAGATTCTCCTTTTGATTTGGTATCATACACTGATAGTGATTATGCTGGAGCAAGCTTGGATATGAAGTCTACAACAGGAGGTTGTCAATTCCTTGGATGTAGATTGATATCATGGCAGTGCAAGAAACAAACAGTGGTTGCAAATTCCATAACAGAAGCTGAGTATGTGGCTGCTTCAAGTTGCTGTGGACAAGTGCTTTGGATTCAGAATCAACTACTTGATTATGGGTACATTTTTATGCATACCAAGATCTTTATTAATAATAACAGTACTATTTGCATAATTAAAAATCCTGTTTTTCATTCAAAAACAAAGCATATAGAGATCAGACATCATTTTATTAGAGATTGCAATGAAAAGAAATTAATTCAAATGGTCAAAATCCATACTAACAAGAATGTTGCATATTTTCTTACAAAAGCTTTTGATGTAAGTAGATTTCATTTGATTGTTAGTATTGGAATGATGAATCTTTAAAGTCTTTTATCTCTTTAAGTTTTTGTATGAATTAGTACTGTTATTCATGTCATTAAAAGTTTCTGCTGTTAAGTATAATTAGTACTGCTGGTTATACTTAATACTACTGAGTTACTACTGTTAGTTATACTTAATACTGTTAGGTATAATTAATACTGTGAAAATTGTAAAAATTGCTATGGCTTGTGTTTTCTTGGTTTTTGGACTAACATTTTGTAGGAAAAGCAAAGAAAAGTGTTAGATTGATGATGGAAAAGCTTTTTTGAATGGAATTAGAGTTAATACTGGTGACTCAAAGTTAATGCTTCTAGGCATAACTTACTGTTGATCCCACTTGAATAGATCTTGCTTAGCTTGTAAAAGGCTTAGTTGTATTGAATAAATCCAAGACAACTATAGTAGAAACTTTGATTGAATATATCAAAGACTATGCGGAATCTAGTCTATGATACTAAGAAGAATAAGCAATAAAACAGTAACAAAGAAGATTGTATAATACCAAACTTTCAGCCTCAATATAAAACGAACACTCTTAATAGTGTTAGGGTTATACAAAACCTTAAAGCTATAACAAAACAATTTCTAGATGATATGTGAAGATAAGATATTGAGATACTAACCTACATGCCCTAGGGTCTCCTTTTATTCACCAAAGAACCCTAATGGGCTTACAACGCGTTTTTTATACATATATATCTTTTCCTAAAATATCTCATTCTTATCACATAAGCAGTACTAACATATACACTAACAGTACTAACTTATAACTAACAGCAGAAACTCTTCTAGCAGTAGTAACTAATACTAGCAGTAGTAACTTTACAACTAGCAGTAGTAATGACTTAGAATATTTCATGCAGTCTTCACCAGCAGTAGAAACTATAACCAGCAGTAGTAACTTCCATAATTGGCAGCAGTAACTTCAACAACACTAAGATGTCTTTTAATCCCAACAATCCTTTCCTAAGCTTGATGTTCACCTTCTGAATCTTTAAGTTTCTTGATTAAAAGCTTTATCCTCACTAGGAGGATGTATCCAAACACTCTTCTACTTCTTAAGCTGTGATCTTGTAAATCTGAGAAGTTCATAAGCCATTTCACACTCACGATCAACTTCTAGCTTCCCACTCAACATTCTTGAAAGCATTTCTGATGTAAGAGGATATTTCTTTTCAACCATCATGTGAATAGTAATTCCAGTATCCATCAATAATACATGAACTCCACATGAATCATATAACCTCCAGCTTATCAATATGTAGTTTTATTGAGCTTTCCAGATTGCATCTTCCTTACTTGGTTCAAATAAAGTTATGAGATCTCCCTAAAGCAACCTTTCATATCCTTCTGGACTTGTTGTCTCAAATCTTTCTTTTACCAGCTTGTATAGATCTAACACATCTTGTCTGTCAAAATCATTAAGCATTGCAGTGAATATCTAGTAAAATTTAGTACTTCTATCAGCCCTGATGATCTCATAATACATCTTGTCTTCTATTAGAATGTGTGTCTTCCAGTCAACTATTGGATATTTTGTAGCTAATGATTCAACATTGATAGCTTCATCATCTCTTGGAACTATCTCTAAACAAAGTTGAAGCTCTGCCTTTTCTGCATCATCCTCTAGTTTTTGCCTCTTGACACTTTCTTCATCAAGTTCTTCACTTGCTCTTTTCTTACTAACTGCTTCCTTTCTACTGCTTTTAGTTTTCTTTCCACTGCCTTCCACCACCTTTGAATCTATAGGAACAAATGAATTCACCCTCTTTATTTCTTTGTCAAACAACATCTGAATTTCTTTAAAACTTTTGTTCTTCAACTAAGTGTGTTTGTCTCCAACCATGTTTCTCAGATAGGTAGACATTTGATTCCTCTTTTGTGTCACACCCCACCAAGGCGGAAACATGAGGCGTAAACAAGAATGGATACCATCACCACACATGGTGTCTATATAGAGAATACTAAAATGAAAACTAAAGTAAAGCAAAGACACAAAGTGTCATAACAATACCCAAAACCTAATGGTGTCTTTATTAATGAGAAAGAGGTCTCGTCAATAAATGACATGCAAAACATAATCCAAACAATTCATGCAAACACAATTATTCAAAACAGAAAGCATAAATAAACTCCAAGCATCCTACGGTCTCTTCTAGCCACTGCGCTCTATCTTAGCACCATTAAGCTCACCTGAAAATGATGCTTAAAACCGTCAACACAATGGTTGGTGAGAGTCATAGGTTTAAGACACGCAAAACAAACCTTTAAATCCAATTACTGTGATTATCAAAACAATATAGGACAATTATGCAACATATGAACTTATGCTAACATGCAAACCAAATCACCATATCAAACCAACCATACATATACTGGGTAGGCGTACCCCTCCGATCCCACATACGTCACTTACGCACCTAAAAGTCTACCAGCTGAAGCTTATATTTAGGCCTGGACCCATACCAATTCACTGAGTTGATCAATCTCAAATTAACGATCCGTGAGATGATCAGCCCCACTATTAATGATCCTCAACACAACACAATATCATGCAACAACAAGCCATATGCAGTCACATAATGTCCACACGCAATCAAAACACATAATCACAGCAATTCAAAACATTTCCAAAACACTTAGCATCATTTCCATCCCAATTTAAAACATTAAAAAGAGGGACTATGAAACTCACCTGATGCTTAGCTTCCCAAAAGAATCCAACAAAAGCTTCACAAACACTTCACGGATAATCTAAACAATTAAGCACACAATAAGCTACCATCAATTAGGCATTCAACCCAATATGATGTAACCTCAACTATGATGGATATCTAAGCTATCTACCATAGTTCTATACTTGTTTTAAACCTTTTCCAACTCTTATATATACCATTTACACTTCAATACTACACTTTAAATTTTCTGGATTAGAGCAGAATTTTATACTCACTTACGCGTCCTAAACGTACCACTTAAACACTTCCACAATTCAAACCAAAATTCACCATGCTACATATATGTCTTATGAACCTCTCTTAGCTCTCCCAAAGTCATTACCCTTTTACAAATATCCTTTAGAAATTCATTAATCCAAAGTGTCCAGAATTCGGCCAGAATCTGACCCCCTAAAAGTATGACGTTAGATAACCCACTTAAACTTCATAACCTACTTAGCAAAAATTCAGGGGTCACACACAATATATAAACTAAGGTGCTGGTTTTTTATTAAGAGGCTCTGAATCTGAATCTGACTCGCACATTTGAATGTGAATCTGAGGCGTAAATGTCTGAATCTGAATGAAATAATATTGTTTGTTTTTTTGTAAAAAAAGTGTCTAAATGATATTAATATATAACAGTTTCATTCTTATGATACATAAACGATTATAAACATTAAATAGAACAATTGAGTCATCGAACTAACACAACCTAGCAACATATAAATAATTAGTTGTGTTAAAACAAAACATTCAAAGATATTGTGCCGCACTTTAATCTCATAAATTAATCGTATATTGTTGGTATGTTATATTCTCATGTTGTTAAATATCTTCGCCATTTCTCAAAACTATCACTATCAATTAATTTACGATGTTAAAATTATGAACAAAGTAATATCTTAGAATATGTTTAACATTGTCATGTAACATTTAAAATATTTTTGAAGAAAAAGAATTCAAGTTAATACTCAAAATATGCATGTTACTATTTAATTGAAAAAAAATTAGTTATATATTATTATTGGTTGAAATACTCTTATGTTAAGTTTGCTGTTTGATAAGAAGATCCCTGAAAAGGCGCTGATATTTGATAATTTAGTTTCTAGTTCTTTTTATTGGTGTAATTTCATATGTAAAGCGTCGTTCAAGTGGGACGATTGGCTTAAGAACCCTTATATTGTTCTTGTTTGATCTAGCTCATTGCTAGTATTTTAATAAATCGCCGTTCAAAAAAAAACCAACTGAGCTTTATAAATTCTACCAAAAATCACAAGTTAAATACAATGAGTCTACTAACATCCTGATTTTTCCACTAATTTATTTCCCTTCTTAAGTGCCTCAAATAAAATCAAACATTTAACTACTCAGTTTCGGATCTGATCGCACACTAAAACATTTTGACCTAAAAAACATACTTAGACTCCAAATCAGAAGCTCTACTTTTGGGGATTTCTAATAGACACACAGATCTAAACTCTTGTAGAAGGGATAAGCTAATTTCGAATTTTAAGTGGGGGTTTTACACCTCGTAATCTTACCTAAATCTGACCCGTATTTACTGTTTTGACAACCTTTCTTGCAACCAATGTTTGACTGACTTCCCGACCTCAAAAACCTTCGAGGTCGGATGTTCTGGAAACTAGACTATATGAGCTACGTCATAGACATTGGAAACTTGACAAAAGCTATTACCATCATTGAGATATCAGCCAAACAACATAGCCCTAAATTCTGCCTCAATCTAAATCAAATTCTAACGTGAATTAAGTAACCAATTACACCCATAAGTTTCTAATTAAACCCTAATCATTGCAATATGATTAAACATCATTAATTTACTGATTTTACAAAACTCTAATTCTATCATAATAATTATTACGTGAATTAATGATTAATAACTAACAAGGATTAATTAAACATACCTTAAAGCTTGTTTCCTTCACAAAATCAAAACCCTAAATTTTTCTCTTCTTCTTTTTCTCTTGGATCGGTCGAATAGTATATGAGAGAGGGTTATGGGATTTTATTTTGTATTTATAGGCCTCTAGAATAATCCTAGATAATTCTTAATTAAAGTCCTAGTTTAATTAGGCTTGGATTTCCTTTCTTTTTTTCCTTTTCTTCTAAAATTCGTTTTTTACTATTCATGTATAAAAAAATATTTTTTTTTATTTATTAATTAATTACTTAATTATTTGCTTTACCTTAAGTTTTTATAAAAACCTAAGCTTATTTGAGCATCCTTTTTGCGTAAATGCAATTTACTATAACTTTAAAAATAATTAACTTTTCATTTTTATTAAACCTAACATTCCAAAAATAGAAATTTCATTTCTTCCTTATTCTAACTACTAGAACCTATCTCATCCTAATATTACTAACACATAAATACGTATACGTATAATTACTTACATAATTAATGCGAAACCGCTTCAATCACCAAAATCATTTCCTTGTCACCAAAAGTGAACGAAATGAATTCCACAAAATACAACACAAATCCAATCCCAATGAGATGATCACGCTCAATGGATTGATTATCCAATCTCACATATCCCACACACACACATATAAACATGTATAAACATATATAACACATAACCCATACTTATAGAACAGATATTTAGGTCAACACTATGTTTTGACCAACCTGCTCAAGCCACGGTTGTCACACAGACAGTGTGTGGAGAATGTGTCACGAGTTTCAAGCGACGGCGTCAAGACGTTTGAAGTGACGACGTCAGAGATCTGGTGACGGCGTCAAAACATGGCCGACCTATAGAAACCCTAGAAGATTTTGTGTCACAAGATTGAGAAGATCATTTCACTTACGAGTGAAGTACCAGATATTATTTTGGTCATAACTCCTTCATACGAACTCGGATTTTGACGATTCAACAGCCCACTCGATTGCAGCGAGAAAATCTATAACTCAGTGAAAAAGTTGTGGCGACGGCATCACTTGTTAACCCTGACGCCGTCATGACAAACCGACTTAGGATTTGCCTATATATACAGCCTTATAACTTTATTTTTATCAAGCCCCAAACCCTAGGGCCGACTAGAGGATTTGGGTAGGTGTTTTTCCAGCAACTTAGAAGGTCTAATTTAATCCATAAACATCTTGTAATGGTTTGATTATCACTTATATTTTAATTCATGTCTTCAATTCCTATTGTTGATTATGATTTCTCTTGACTAAGTATGCTTGGCTAATTCATCTAGTATTTATTTGGGAATACATGAAAATTGTCATTGATTGATTATATCTTGTTGTTTGTGACAGATTTAATGAGTAAAATTGATTATAGTTTATAATTTTTGTTTCTTATTGCTTTTTGTTGATGAATGTGCGCATTAGGCTTTAGAAAACCAGCTTTTGTCTGTATCGATGTTGATATGTTTAGTGAAACGCGAGTAGTGTAGAAAGGATACCATCGGTAACTGTCTTCATACTACTTTACCCCTTATATGGTTGATCTCTCTTAAGATATTTCAAATGCATGTAATGTACTCTTAGGGGCCTTATAATAGTCTTCATACTACCTTACTTATGTGTTGCCCTAATGAAATATTACATAGACGAGAGGTTCGTGTAATCCGTTTATGACCTAGGAAATACTTACATATTACATCTCAAGTGTGACAAAGCAATAGGTAGATTTGGATAGCTAGCAAGGAGTAGTGCATCCCAAGTGAATACGCTTCATTGTATAATTGTTATTTAGTTTATTAGTTTAATTAGCTTAAAACCAAAACATCTCTAAAACCAAAATTTACTTGCTTTCATAAAATATAAAAACACAAAAATAATCTTCCTTCAACCCTTAGGCCTTAGTGAACATTCGATCCGGCCTTCATGCTATTCCCCTAGAGAACGATAACAACCCCCGGGTCTTGCCTATACTACACTACAACGATTAGGTACATTGTCTAGGGGATTGTAAAACTTCTTGTGAAGTCTTACGACCCTCACATCAAGTTTTTGGCGTCGCTGCCGGGGAATAGTGTAGGTTTCAAAATCTATCTAGCTTAGGTCTACTTACAAGATTCCTATCAAGTAAGATTTAATTTCTATCAATTATCTTTCTCGTAGTCTATCTTTTCTTTGTTCCCTTTGTTTTGTAAATCACTCTTTTGTTCACCATCATGATGTTTGAAAGACCACCAACCAACCATTTTCAAAACCCACCACGAAACACAACCTTCACATTCCAAAATAATACCTTGATGTTCCAACAACATCAAGATGAATCTCTCTACAATGCATCGACTCATTTCAAAAACTTAATCCAAAGAGTCCCTCATCATGGCCTCAATTTATGGTCCCTGGCTTAATTCTTTTATGATCATGTCAATAGATATACCAAAATAGACATTAACTATGCAGCAGGTGGGAACCTTAAGAGATTAAGTACTGAAGAAGCATGGGAAACCATTGAGGATTACGCTCAATGCGATAAACAATGTAAAAACCCAACTAGTACTACTTCTGACCAAACAATAGCAAATTTGAAAGCTCAATTAATTGAGAAGGAGATGGTTAGAGTTATGATACCTAAGTGCATGATATGGTTAGATGCATATAATGAGCCTATAGGTGATATGGAGGATAAGGTAGATAATCTGAGCCCATAAGATACCCCATAAGTCCTCCTATCATTTGAGGTATGCACGCCGCCTGTGACTTACCTGGAAGAAGTAGATGAGACTATAGGAATCCCGATGGAGGTAGAACCTTTAGACCACAGGAAACTAGAGGATCTAGGCTTAAATACTAATACTCATGACTTCTTTCTTAGTTCTAAAGGATTTCCTAGTATTGATGAACCGAGGCCTTAACTTTTACCTAATTTTTTCACCCTTAGATGTAAATCTAGGAGACAAAAGAGGAACTGACCCACCTATTAACCCAAATAGTCTGGGTAGTTTTAGGATGAAGGTAGTAAAACCCTTGACCATTCACACACCGCCTTCACCCTACGTGGCATACCTCCATTAAAATGGTGTGTATAACTACTATCACCCGCACTTGACCTTAAGTGTATAGGAGACCCACCTTTTGCGCGTCAAATAAGCGTAGAGTCAGGCTCGTGACTCGAACAAAAACAAGCGCTTATTGGGAGGCAACCTAATCTATTATTTTCTTGCATATTAGGTGTGTCTTGTGTGTTTGTTTTGAGTCATATGATTGTGTTAACTATTTTTGTGTTTTTTCTAGTAAATTTTGCAGGAAATAACTAATGGGAACTTGCGTGCAGGAATTTTTGAAGAAAAGAAAAAAATTCTTCTTTACATACCCTGGAGACGGCATCAGGATTAATCCTGACAGCGTCGCCAGGTCTGCTACAGGAAAATTCAATTTCTAATTAATTTTTGAGAAATTAATCTTGTATAATTTCCGGAATTTGTAATTTTCCTAAAACCCTATAGAAAACCATGATTACGTTAACACACTCATCCTATCTTTATTGCTTTCATAGAGTCTAAACCTAGTTAATGAGGTTGTATTTATCATTCACCTATGGATTTTACGCTTGGTGTAGTTGTCTTTGTCTTTGATTACATGTTATATTTGATAAGAAGAAGCTTGGAAGTTCTTAGGAAGTTTCATTGGATGATTCTTGGAGGACGATTTAACTAGTTATCACATGTTTCTTCTCAATTATTGAGCAAACCAGGAGAGTACTAGTTTCTTTTACTTGGTTTCTTTTTCCCTTTATTCGTTTTTACAGGTACTTCTATAGAAGATTGTGGACAATGTTCAACTTAAGTATAGGGGGAAATAAGCCTTAGAAACTATTCCTTCATTTGCCATTTGCTTTGTCCTTAAAATAATGAGTAATATATCGAAAAATAGCATAAAAGGGTAATTTTGACCCAAATTTAAAAAAAATGTATGATACATACCGACAAAAACTGAGTATTAATAGCGTCTCGTGGATAGGAATGTGTATGCCTAGCACAAAAACCCTCAGAATTCCACCCTAAAAATGTGAGGCTCGCCTTTAGATCTTTAGGAATTCAGGTATCTATTATTGATAGCCAAGATAGTTTATACCTTTAGCTTTTTCGAGTTAAGGTTTGAATGCAGTCATATGTGTATATTCCGTTATTACGGATGTGTACGTATGGTCTTTGTCGCCTTTTCTAGAGCATTGGTATCGGTATTAAATTATATGAGTGTATCGGTAGTATATTAAATTCTAGAACTTGTTTTTGTGATGCATCCTGAGACCCCATAGTGAGTATTAGGATTTGTTACAAAAGAGGCACTAGGATTAACCCATGTTTTAACCTGTAATTGTTATTATGGTCACACCGATCATATAACTATCCCACACCCTTGCCATGCACTCATTTTTAGTGCAGGATACCCCTAGTACAACCCTCCGAGCCTATCCTTTTTCAAGGTTCTCATAATTTTCTGGTTAAGCCAAACTATTAATGAAGAGCATTGTCACCCATAAACCAATTGTTATACCCAAATCGCCTTAGCCTACCTTGTATGTACTCACCTTTAGTACATTATTGTTTTAACCCAAGTTAATTATTGAGTACACGGTTGCTAAGTCCTTATCTTTGTAAATACTGTTTTGGGACGATTGGGATTCATGGTAGTATTCATCTTATGAACAATTGGGGAAGAAGTAATTTATTACCCCTAATAGAGCTCAATAAGCTCCATGTTATTTTGATCCACCTCAATTCGGGTCATTAGTTAGATTGTAAATATTGAGTATGTAAAAGTTTAAGTGTAGGGGTGTATCTATAAACCCCCATGATGTATTATATGTTTAAGCAATGGCAGGGCAAAAGTGTACGAAAAGAAAAATGTAAATAAAAAAGAGAGAAAAAAATATACGGGCTGCCATTTGCTCATGTCTATGTTTATATTAGAGTTAAGAAAAGAAAAAGAAAGAGATTGATGTAAAGTTGTGTAGAGT
>BQNB010175132.1:0-12462 GCA_026074375.1 Tanacetum coccineum
ACGCTTCTTCAATAACATCTTTTGTTTATGAATCCAAAACACCATCCCCATCATCTGACTGAGAATCCAAAACACCATCCCCATCATTAATTGACATTCGATTCATTTTAGGATAGATTTTTCCAACATCCCTATGAACAAAAGTACCATCTTCAGTGTCACCACACATTCTGTTATGCTGTTCCATACTTTTTTCTCTACATTGGTCATCTTGAAGAAATGTACCGTCTTGAGCATCTAAGCCTTTAATAAACTCAACACTATCCTTAAACCATGCATGACTCATCTCTTCAGGACTTGCAATTAGGGGCACATTTGGATTTGACATCTAGAAAAAATATAAATATTGTTCACGTACAACATGATGGAAAAACAAATGAATTATGTCAAATAAAGTTTCTGACTTTTGTGTTTACTGGTCCAAATAGTTCTTCATATTTTGATTTCTCAAACATTGTAACCTTTGACCAAGCAAGACCACGTGGGGATCACGTTTGCCTTTTTTAGACCACCATTTTTTACTGTTGGGGTAACTCTCCAAAATCGATATCTATAGCAAAAGAATCAGGTTATTGTATAGAAATTGTGTTTTGTTAAGTATTGGTTAGAATCTGTTTTTTGACAAAATTGTTAGGTTAAGTATGCCTTGTATAAGATTGTGATACCTAATTTCCACTTTCCCGAAAGCTTTCCCAGTAAACCACGCAAAGCATTATTATACAAAACATAAGTTAGTTTACTTTTAAACAAAACTTAACAGTAAACAATTGTCTAACCTTGAATGCCCAAGTAATACCGTATAAATTGTATGTGGCATTGAAATTTAGGTTCTTCTTCAACTGAGCCAAATGATGTTCGGTATGTCTAGAAACCACATTTACAGTCCTATTATAAAATTTCTCCCACATGTATTCACCCCAAGGAAAAGCATTCCAAGCATCTAAATCATCCACCAACCACATTATATGTTTCGTCAAGAAATTCCTTTTCTCTTTACCCATAAAAACTAATTCACTGGCAATCAGCAAACACAAACGAACAACATCTTCATCCAACATATTTACCAAAGTTTGCTTATCTTTAAGAACATTCAAAAGATCAAACCCGTTTATTTTCTTGAAACCTTTTCTTGTTTTATTTTCTGAAAAATATCGATCGAAAAAAGTACTCATTGCACCATGTTTTTCAGAGAAGTGGGCAAATCGAAACCCAGTAATCAAACAAAATTCTTTCCGACCAAACTCTAACCAATGATCCCCTATATGGAATATAATTGGAGGACAATCAGGTCGAAGGTTAGGGACAGATACCTGATGTTGAAAAACATAATGCATCATATGGCTATCATTTTCGTGAGACTGAATATCCAACCACGGCCCAAAAACAGTATCCCTAAATAAGTTTTCACGATTCGGCTTCATTGACAAAAGACCTTTAATTTCTGGAAGCAACTTAACACTTGACCTAACACTGATTTTGACATCGTACAAATCAGACATTGTGATTTGAATATGGATTTAGATTCTCGATTACTATTAGTGTTATGGATGGATTGGTAAAAAGGATTAAAGTTTCTGTTCATCTGATGAAGAACAATCAGGGGGAAGAAGAACAGGTGTTGGGTGGGTGTTCATCATGAGGTTGTGTGTGTCGTTGTGTATGTTTTAGTGTGTGTTGTTGTGTGTGTTTAGTGTGTGTTGCTGTGTGTGGTGTGTGTTTTAATAATATTAGTGTCTAATATTAGTATCGGGTATAAAAAAATAGGTATAAAAAAATGAAATCTTTTAGTTTAAAAAAATACAAAGTACTTTAAGTCGCCTAAAAGTGCAAGTTGCCCTAAAAGTACAAGTCGCAACATGTACTATAATATTATTTTATGTAAAAGTACAAATGTAAAATGACCAAAAAACCAGTTGCCCAAAATACGGTCGCCCTTATTGTACAAGTTGCCCAATACACAAACATTTATACAAACATAACAAATACGTACCTGAAATGTACTTTATTAATTAAATAACGGATACATGGCGTATTATGGTGAGGTTGCCCCAAAGCACAGTCGCTCTGGACTCTTTTGGCTTAAAAATGTTTTTTGGGGGAGAAGGTGACTAGCACCCTTGCACTCGGACCTTTTAGAGAATTTTCCCTTATTTTTATGCAAGAACTCTTTATTAATTTATTTGGTGATTTCCGAACACGTGTCTAATTATGTTGTTTTAATTATTTTTCTCACGTCTCTTATATAATACTTTTCTTACATAAAATGCATGCCGCGTATTAAATACACTTCGAATTATTCTTTTGGTTGTTTAACTTTGTTATATAATTCATGCTATGAATTATATACTTGGTTCATTTTTCATATGTAATATATATTAGGTATATATATTACATACTTTAACTTGTTCTTCGACTTCTTTGATTCATTGTAATGTATAATACTCGCCACGTATTATATATTTTTCTTGTCATTCATATGTAATATATACGGAATATATTACATACTTTGCTTTTACCTTTCGATTTATTTTATTTAACCAACCACCAAACTATTACAACTTGAAATCTAAATCTTTTATCAACGCGTCGCGTTGATGTAACTCATCCATCGGGAAACCCAAATACATCATCCTAAACTGGTGGGTCATAACCGTTAAGATAAACCGTAACTTCTTGGTCGAGCCATTCCGGTTTCTGTTTGTGTTGTGCTTAGGTGCTCGTTATGTGGTACGCAACCAGATTCTCACGAACATCTCTTCTTTGAGTGTTCTTATTCTTTAGAGTTATGGTCTTTGGTTCGTGGGTTTGCTAAAATGGACCTTGTCCCTCCAGTGTTAGAGGACATTTGTAATTGGTTTCAACCCATGGCTAATAAACGTACGATCCGAAATGTTGTGGGTAAGCTTCTCTTTGCGGCCTCAACATATTATATTTGGTTGGAACGGAACAATCGTTTGTTTAAGAACACAAGGAAAACTCCGGAAGAGTTAAGAGACATAATCATTGTTACGGTTCGCCGTAAAATGGTTACTCTCATATTCAAGAATAAAGAGAGGGTTCACAACCTCCTCTCTTTATGGAAGATGCCATTGACATTCAGATTATATGGTGATTTTATATGATGTAAGTGTTATGGTTTAGAGTAGTATCTATTATCGTTTTGTGGCATGTCACAAATGATTTAGTAGAATTTCAAGCTTCGGCTTGAGGTTAATGTGGTGTTTCAGCCACATTTCATTGTACTCGAACTTTCTTATGATTAATACACTTTACCGGGGTAACCCTTTACCCAAAAAAATATTTGCATTTCTGCCAATTGTTCTACAACATCGAGGTAAGTTTATAGCCCCTCTTTCACTTGTTTAGATTTACTTTACAAATCCCGAGGGAGAATACATGCTCGTTACAACTTGTTTACATATTCATTTACAATCTCTTTTACATACTTGATTACATACTTGATTTCGTAACTTGGTTACATACTCATATACAAAACTGTTTACATACTCTTTACCAACTTGTTTACATACTTGTTTTCACAACGTACTTACAAACTCGTTTACATGTTCGTTTACAAACTCATTTACATGATTGATTACATACTCGTTTACACACTCATTTACAGAATAAGTCAATGCTCGGGTGTGCCAGGTAGGGCACCTAGTATGAGTACATGTCGAATAAGTCAATGCTCGGGTGTGCCAGGTAGGGCACCTAGTATGAGTACATGTCGAATAAGTTAATGCTTGGGTGTGCCAGGTAGGGCACCTAGTATGAGTACATGTCGAATAAGTCAATGCTCGGGTGTGCCAGGTAGGTCACCTATTATGACTACATGTCTATTAAGTCAATGCTCGGGTGCGCCAGGTAGGGCACTAGGTATGAGCACATGTCCATCATTTCTGTTATGAACTTGGAGTAATCATAATCACTCTTTATGTTGCATACTAGGCAATACATACTTGAAACGTTTTGCGAAATTATGCTCATTACAGTTATCATACACGCTTTACAAACTTTGGTTTCGACATTCATACACACACTTTTGGTGACTATTAAAATGATTGAAATGGTCATATACTCTTTACAAATCTTTGATACAACATTTATACTTATAAAAACCTATGAACTCGCCAACTTTATGTTGACACTTTTAAGCATGTTTTTCTCAGGTGAAATAGATGCTTGGCTTACTTGATGTGCATTGGAGTCTAAAATTACAAGATTTCATACATGGATTTCTACAAACATATCTCGTTGTGTTACTTTCATGATTTTCATGATGATGCAATTATAGGACAAATGTTATATCAAGTTCAATTTCAATTAAATCAACGAGATTACTTTTCAAAAGACACATTTAGAGGTCGTTCTCTTGTATCTTGTGTTGTTGTATTATGAAGTAACGCTTCATGACACATATTCCGTTGCGACCCAATTTGGGGGTGTTACAAGGAAAGTGAACTCAAAGCACAAAAATGACCCAATTGTCACAAGACTAGCCTAATAAGCATAGCTTTAGGTAAAGACGTTAAAAATTACTAACGGTTTCAAACCACAGTTTGACGGTTGTCACACCATGTCTCAGGTGCAATCGTAGAGGCCGTCGAGCTAAGTAAATCTCTCGCTCAACTATCTTTTCCTTTTGCAAAACAAAACAACGTACTTGAAAGATCATTACAATCAAATTAAAAAGATCATTACAGCCAAATTAAAAACATTTAGCATTAACGTAAAAGACGGCAGACATGATGAGGTCTTGTACATTAGTGTTTTTAAAAGTGGAAGCAAGTTGTCAAGTGGACATACTAATATAGGGATGAGAAGAAAGCGAAAAAACGATATAAGGCTCTTCTATGATGCCGGTTAGGGAATAGAATACGTTATATCGATTTCTGATTGCCACTGACACCAATATTTGTATGCCCACTTGACATATATTGACTTCACTTTCACAACATTAACACAAGATTTAACTTACCTACATCATCGAAATACATTAGGGTTTTGGTTATCTTAAAAACATTTCGCTTTAACGAAAAAGACGACAGACATGATGAGCTCCTGTACATTAGCCTTTTTAAAAGTAGAAATAAGATATCAAGTGGAGATACTAATATAGGGATGAGGAGAAAGCGAGAAAACGATATAAGGCTCTTCTACGATGTCTGGCAGAATATAAATCGTTATATCGATTTCCCACTTGTTGCTCATCCTAATATTCGTATAGCCACTTGGCACACCTTTATTTCACTATCACAACATTAACACATAACTTACCTTACATGCTCGTCGAAATACACGAGATTTTCGCTAATTGCACTAACAATGAACACCAAGTACTAAGCGCGTAATTATGTGAGAAACTGCGGTTTGCCTAAAACAATAATGCCTGGCTCAGATTAATGCACATTCCGCCTACGATCATATAGGCTGCTGAGCCGGTTCAATAGCACACAGAGGCGTCCTCTTATTTTTCCGCAGCAAAACAATGTAATACAAAGATTGCCACAACTGAATAACATACATAAAAACAATTCATGCAATACAATGTTTTTCACGGTAAAAACTACAACTGAATGGGTCACCAAATCATCGTACCGATGCTAATACTATCCAAACTAAAAGCACAAACTATCACTAGAACCCGTAAGCTATGAAGCAAGCATGATTTTCTTTTTGCATAAAATAAAATGGCATTACTAATACGCCATGAAACAAGCATAATTTTCTTTTTCAATAAAATAAAATGGCATTATTTTACGCAACAAAAAACAATTCCTTAGCTTAAGCATAATCTCAATCATCATAACCTATGGATAACTAAACCAAAACAAAAACCCAATAGCCATGAAGCAAACATAATTTTCCTTTTGCATAAAATAAAATGACAACACGTGTACACAACAAACAACATTCATTAGTTTAGGAATAATCTCGATCATCATAAGTTCATAACCCATAGATAATTAATAAATAAATAAATAAATAAAACCACAACATGCAACACATGTATCCCGATTAGATTCCCAAAAGCTTAAAAAATTACCACATGCAACTAATTTAGCTTAAGAATAAACAGTAAACACAAACCCTAACACCTCTAACTACAATTTTGACCACCATTATGAAACTTTGAGCATAATAAAAAGACATACTCATCATCCCGACCAAAACCCCAAAACTAATTCGAATTTTAATCGGGCAACTTAAAAAAGTCAACTTTTTAATATGTATAGACACGAATCAAGTAAATAAAGAAAAAGTCGTCACTAAGATGCAACAAACAACCGTGTTTGAAACTGGCCAGCTGCTCCACAAAACGTTTTCGTTTTTTATATATATTTCTTCATTTTCTAGGCATGCAAAACGACGTCGTTTATGCTAATAGGAATATTAAACTGGCTAGCTACTCCCCAAAACAATCGCGTTTGAAACTTAAACGGTGTTGTTTTGGCCAAATCTAGTAGTGGTCTTAAACGGTTAAACCCCGGATTAAAATGGCTGCCATTTTGGCATGCGATCGTTTACTGTAGTATTGTATAAAAACGTAATAAGTGAATATAAAATAACTCAACTCTTTGATTTAGTTGTTCAAATAAAAAAAAAATTTCAAAGACAGACAAACATAGAAACGAAGAGAGGGCTGTAAGATTCTCGCTACACCGCTTGCTGCACGCAGTTGCATGCCGTAAAGCGTAAACTACACGAATGATTAATGATTATCCCTTAAAATAACAGTATTGTCAGAATAATAATACTCTTTGAATAAGGTGAAAGAGGAACTTCTATACTTTAAAAGCAGAGTTTTGACGACTTTCAATTATGACTAAATTCCCTGAAAGCTTCTTTTTTTCCAACACCTTTTTGCATGTTTAACATAAACTATTGAGATGTCTTAATGAAGAAAAGTGAACATAGCTCGATCAAAAATGACTTTTCATACATACTAATCCAACGACCATGAGTTACAACAACACTAAAAATACATGAAGAAAATCATACGCTTATAAATCTCTTTACAGACTGTCATTTGTGGTTGGCACTTTCAAGTCTTCTGGTTCCTTCTCACTCACAGAAGTTGCATCCGGAGACTCTGCTAGCGTGTCGGGTTCCTTTTTCAACTCTGTTTCAAATTCTTTTGCTGCCTGCATATTTATAACCAAATTAGTACCGAAAAAAAAAAACTACCACAAAGGTTTAAACTCTCAAATATAGAGTTAAGTCCCAGATTCCCAAAAAAAGTTAGTCCGAATCAGGGGGCTGGTTATTCAACCTGAACACTTGAATCTTGAGTCAAGTTTCATGATTCACTCAAACAAAAATAAGAACATCTTGTTTGATAAGTAACTGATTTTATGATTGTAACCGAGTGTGATGTTTTTAGCTTGTGTGTAATGGTCCAATTCGAGGCTGGCTTACGAGTGTTTATTGTTGGGTAAAAAACAAATCTAGAAAAAATTCGACAAATTCAAAAGCACAAATACTTGTACGTACAAAGTGCTCTATATATACTAATCTCCATAAACTATCCCATCTAAGACTAATCCTAATCCTAAACCGACTCAAACGCAAAACAGAAAAAACTGATATAGTGATATCTATACAACATCAATATTGCCAAACAAACGTTAGGATTCCTAGTCACATATTCTAAGATTGTCTTCTCATGAATAATATATGTTGCTTTAAGAAAGTAAAGAAGCAAGCTCTTTTCTGATAGAGTAAATTGACAAAGCCCATAGAATGTACCATTTTTTAATTGCATAATATGTATAACTGCAAGTCAATGTATATAGCCAGTGTTTCCTCTAAACTGTTAAAAGTCATCTTTACACATGATCGTGTGGGTGTAAAATGAGTGAGTTTACTAGTTTTTCTAAAGTAATCCCATTGTTTAATCAGTGATCCTGTTCGTAAACTCCAAGCATGTAATGGCAAATTCATACAGATGAACCATGGCAAAAATGGTAGTAATATCAGTGGTAAAAAAAAACCCTCCCCATGTGTTCTCTCCCTAGGCGATTTTGGTGACAAAAAACGAAACCCTAATCTCTTTTGTTGATCCGTAATGATTAATTATGGTTTCTGTTCATTGATTAATCCTTGTGGTGATCATTGGCTGATTGATTCTTATAATAAGCATTTCGAGGGTTTTTATTTATATCAATCTTCATAAATTTAGGGTTCTTACTCACTTCTTACTTGCTAGGGTTTGGCAGTTTACATTGATCTGTTTCGTTTAGTTGGCATAACTAGGTCGGTTAGGGCTCCAAACCTAATCGATTCTATATATACTCAGATTGTAATTGTCTAATTGAGTTGTTTTTGTGCTGATCTGAACTGTTATTAACCCTAATCGATTCTTGAATCAGTTAGTGTTTTCTAATATATCCCTAACTGATTTCAAGTCGGATTAGGCTTTACTTTCGTGATCGGCTTTGCTGGTGCTTTGGAGTTACGTTTGCCATTGACTGATTGATTATGGGAAGAGTAGGGATGTTTGTGTTGGTCTTGGGTACTAGTTCGCATGCATTGACGTGATATGGGGGAGGGTTTGTTGAAGTCGAGTGGGAGAGGTGGTAGACATAGCGAAAATGCTGAGACATCAGCAAGTTTAAATGTGATGAATATGAGAAATGAATTGACCGAATTGAATGCAGATTTCCCGAGAATGAGAGCTATGGTTGGGACACCTAAAACGGATTCCAATAAGGAATTTCCGAGCCTTGATTATTTGCTTGGAAACACTCCACCTTTAAAGATGGCTGCTCTCAAGAGTACCAGTAGTTTGAAATTTGCAAAACTACTTAGTACAGGATCGATTACGAAGAAGGTTAACTTTTGTGCACTTAAGGTCCCATCATGTGAAGGAGCTGATGCTACTATTCGCATGTCATCACTACTTGAAGTTAACGAACGGCTTGGTAACACGGTCTATGGGTATTTGCTTGGAAATCAGGTTGTGTATCCGGTGGTAGAAAAAACTATGCTAAGAGCGTTCGGAACAAGTATGACCTTTTAAAAATTGAATTGGCATGGCTTTTTCTTTTTCAAGTTTTCATCAACTAGAGCTCTGGAAGAGATGTTGGAGAATGGTCCTTGGATGATTCGCAACATCCCTATTATACCTAAAAAGTGGGCACCGAATTCGGATGTATACAAGGGTGAGTTGACGACGGTTCTGGTTTGAGTGAAATTTCATGACGTCCCTATTCCAGCTTGGCTTGAGTATAACTACGACCAAACTTGGAACACCATCAATGCTTGACTCATACACTAGTTCTATGTGTACGGAGTCGTGTGGAAGATCGGGTTACGCTAGGGCTATTATTGAGTTAAGGGCTGATTTTGAGTTGAAAGAGTATATGGTTGTGGCGATTCCCAGAATGGATGGTAAAGGTAACATACTTCATACTATCCGGGCGGAATACGAATGGAAACCCCAAGGTCTTCTACATGCAAGATCTTTGGACACTGATGAGTGGTGCCCTAAAAATAACATCCCGGATGTTCTTAAAATGCACTTAGGATAAGATATGAGAAATGTTCAAGTTCGGCAGAAATTTGTCTATAAAAAAAGGAAGATGCTAAAAAGGCGAACAAGGCTAAGAAAAAGACAACGAATGGTGCTAAAGTTGATACGGGTACATTAGTTTCAAATGGTTGTGACACTCGGTAGTATGGCTTATGAGGATGAGGTTGATAGTACAAATTGAGATGTATTGTCAATCGAGAAGGTGGTGAACTAAAGGGAACATTAGGGGTTGAATCAAGTAGAAGATAAAGTGGATTCAAACAAGAGGAAGAGTTGTTTGAGTCCAGCTAGGAAAGATGGAAAACAAAAGGAAAAGACTATTAAGTTTCCTTCTACTACTACTACTATGAAAATGAGGAACATGAAGGTTTTATTGAGGACTACGTGGAGGAAGATGAGGACGAGAGTGATGAAGGTTGAACTCATACCTCATATTGGATAACAGACTATGTTTGATGTCTTTCTTTCGATGTTTGGTTTATATTTATAGTCAAATGTAGTTTCTTTTGGTTGTTTTCATTGTGATGTAGATCGCTGATCGGCCTATGTGACGGGCTGAGATGTGGGACTTACCCACATTCTATGTACTTAAATGTTTTTTGAGTGGTTAAAACCCTTTACCAAAAAAATAATATTGGTAGTAATACCTCTAGCCGGTGGTGCATCTACCAACCTAATTATAAACTGCATCAAATCTACATGTCATAACCAATGAACCAACCAAATTATAAACTGCATGTACCAACCTAATCTCCTAAGTACATGGTTGAAAAAAGCGCTAGGCGCTAGTCCGGCCACGACCACCGCCCATAGTTTTAAAAAGCGCGCCTCTAAGGTTCAAGCTCTAGGGATTTTTTCAAATCGAGGCTCCGCACATGCAAAAGGCTCACAAAAAGCGCAGAGCGCCTTGGGATTTAGAGCCTTGAGCCTAGGCGCACCTAGGAAAGGTGACGGATTTTGAAACTTTCTTTTCGAATTTAACATTCATCGCCCTCATATATTAATAATAGATTACCTAGAAACTAAATAAATCAATCAATTTGACAGACTCCTCCCTCTATTTTACGCATGAGATAACGTAATCTCGCCATGCCATGAATCTGATACATTGCTTGATATTTTTGGTTTAACTATTCAATTTTTTTAGATACATTAATTATTTTAGTGTTATTTAAGTCATCATTAATCTATAAATTTTCGCCTAAATTATTATAATTTACTTCAGTTTAATGCGACTCATTCATGACGCCCGCGCCTTGATCTGCGCCTCGCCTCAAGGCTCCATAAGCCCTTTGCGCCTTAGTGCGCCTTGATCCTTTCAAAACACTACCACCGCCTAGCTAGTAATCGGCCGAGGCGGGGCCTAGGCGGATTGGACTTTTCTATATATAAATTATAAATTATATGTATATGTATATTGATAAATTTGAGCATAAATAACTAAGTAGGTCTTAAAAAGATCGGATGTTTGGATTTAAATGTAAATTAAGGCTTTCACTTGGTTAAATTAGAGTTATTTTTAGTAAAGTCTCAGCTTTTTTTCTTTTCTCGCCACCATCTCATGTTTCTCGTCATCTCTTCTTCTCATCTTTCTCATCTATAACAATTACATCAAAAAGTTTATTCTTACACACCATTTAGAAACAAGATCCGACCAACTAAAAAAACCTAATTTAAATTCTAAAAACCGTGTTGACCGGCGTTGACCGGCACTGACCGCTTTTTTGGCTGCCTAGTGTAAAATCAAGGCGTGCCTAGGACACTTTTTACAACACTGCCTGAGTAAACAAATAAGAATACACTGTTTAGTTCCTGAGCATAGTTGAGTGTTAAGAGTGGGATTTTCTTTTTTGAAGCCTTGTTCCTGTAGCTCAAAGTCATGATCTTCGACTCACATTTAAAGAAACATGACCATTCAGTCTATGCAGAAACAAAACACATTATAAACATTCTAATTTACCAGTACCATATAAAGTGGCTGCCATTCTAATTTTTTACGTAAAATCCTAATAAACATAATGGTCACAACCTAGCCAAACTTGTTGATGCTGAACAATCTATAATTCAACTTGTTAAGTAAACTAGGTGAATCTGATTAGCAGTACCAAGTCCTTGTTTGATTAGTCATGGCATTGGCTAATCACGCTTGTATCGACGAATACATTCTACCTCATATTACAATCCTTTAATCTTTTTGGATTCAAAGGGTGTTTGGCATTTCTTATATTACTTGATAAGCAGTTTGGAATAATGGATAGTTACAACTTTTGGGGTAAAATGATGAGTCTTGAATAAGTATTGCGATGTGCTTCCTTGTGATGAAAGAAAAATTACCTTTTTGCCCCAAAATGTAACAAAAAGATATGAAAGTAAAAAAGAAATGAAACCACCTGCTGGAAGCTTTTGACAGTTTTGCCAATACTCCGGCCAACTTCAGGGAGCTTCTTAGGACCAAAAACAAGAGCAACAACTCCAGCAATAACAACAAGTTCCGGGACACCAAGTCCAAACAAGCAGTTACAAGAAAACCCACCTTTATTTTTCTTGTTGCTTTTTTTAATGGTTAAGGGTTTCAAGGAAGTGGTGTTGTTGGTGAAAAAAGATGAATTAGAAGATGCAAAAGAAAAGGCTTTTGTTGTTGGGATGATGGATGGTAAACTCAGACTTGCGGAGATAGCCATTTCCGTTATCCAAAGAGGTGATTGAATAATCAATCAATGAGAGGCGACACATATTTTAACTAGTGGATTTGGTTTTTAAACCAACTCAGACAGTTTTTTTTTAATTACTATTTATTTTTACTAGTTACAATGGGCTTTTTTATAAATTTCTAAAAATATGTTTATTAAGTAATTTACGTCAGTTATTTCCCTCCCTATTCTCTCTCCCTCTCTCTCTCTCTCTTACTCTCTCTATCCCTATCT
>BQNB010175133.1:0-13191 GCA_026074375.1 Tanacetum coccineum
TTCTATTTACAAAGATCATTTTAAACACAGTTTTCTCCAAACAACAACACAATACTTCCAAAGGGTTTTTATAATTAGACATCAATTATCAAATATGTTACTCAAACAAAGGACACCATAATACCAAGAAAACTCATGCAAGACGTTACGTACCTAAAATAAAACGTAAGGTCTTATCCAAAATAACGATAGACAGAGCAAACCTAATTGCATCGATAGTAACACGTCGCCAACGGGTTACGAAAACCAAGGGATATACAAAGAAGGGAGTAATGATCCATACTAATATATTAGGAACAATTAGTGCTTAAGAGAAACCTTTGATACTCATACGAGTAATCAATGCAACGAAAGAAATAACGAAACGTACCTATATCCGAAAGAGCATATCCGAACAAACAATATAAATCAAGACGTCGAATAGGAAAAATTAGGTATCCTTACTAACAAAGTACAATGAAGGGATGCTAAGTTTAGACATAGGAAATCCAAACAAACAACCGAGCAACGAGCAACCACAATAATAGTAATACTAGGTATCTACAAATGCTAGATAGAAGGGAAACTTACTATCTATACAACTCAACTTAACATATCCTCCAATTAGGGTAAGAGAAAAATTCTCTACCCATACCACCATCTTTATCATGAATACATATAAAAAAAACATATTACACTACCACCTTACACATTCAAACACAAATAAATGCAATCATGGTCACAAGTCTACGTGTGTGATGCCTTTATAATTATGTCGCCACCTGTAATTATAAGTGCTCCTTTACACGTTTGTACTTTACTTCAGATCCACCATTATCAATAATAATTACATATAGAAACATATACCACATTGCACATCTTAAGCCACTCCAACTTAACACATAGGATGTTCCAATCAAATAAATTTCTTACTTATATCCAAATTAAATCAAAATGACATAAAGGAAACGAAAAGTCTCGCAACGACTCCCAAAATACGAAATATCCGAAAGAAATAATCAATAACAACATGACGAGGTAAAGGACGAGATAAACTTATGCTGGGCCTCGCTTGGGTTTGACTTTGCCTCCGCAAGAATCACCCGACTCTGTGGGTCCAGCCCTATTACGCGCATCCGACAAATGATCAACTATCCTATCTCCTTTGGTTTTAACAAGATTGGCGCCTTTTATAACGCTTAAGTCAGTTGGGAAAACGTTTCCCCCCAACGAGATTTCTTACGGTGAGGGACAAAACATAGCTAAAATACTAAGAATGTAATACATATTTATCAATAATGGGAGACAAAATAACTAATGAAAACCTTAGCAAAATATAAAATATATAAGCTATGCAAAAATAGAGGGGAAGCATAGCAGTTATAGCATTAAACACTTAAGCCCTAAATGGATATCATCACAACACACGGTGTCTATATAGAGAATACTAAAATGAAAACTAAAGTAAAGCAAAGACACAAAGTGTCATAACAATACCCAAAACCTAATGGTGTCTTTATTAATGTGAAAAGGTCTCGTCATAAATGACATTGCAAAACTTATTCCAAAACAAGTCATGCATATGCCTATAATCAAATAGAAAGCATAAAGAAACTCCAGCATCCTATGATCTCTTCTAGCCACTTCGCTCTTATACTTAGCACCCATAAGCTCACCTGAAATGATGCTTAATATGTCAACATAAAGTTGAGCGCGAATCATTAGGTTTACGACATACAATATATATCCAAAATAAACTTTTTAATTAGTCTGATGCAATTTCCAAAAACAATTCTGACACCAATTAAAACCACAAGGCAAAAGATCATGTCCACGGATTCACTCAATCATAATCATACTAAATATGTAGCTATTGGCCTCTTATTAGCTCAAACACTCTTACCACCATCACACATCATTTTTCATATTAGGATTCTACAATACAAACATATCATATCGCCTACACACGGGACGGAACGTGCCCACGCCTCCAATAACATAATACAGCAAGCTTAAAAACATTTTAACATGACAACAAGCAAGCGATGCTCACCCAAAATAATATTGAGAAAAAGGGGCTATGTGAAACTCACCTTTGCTTAGCTTTCCAAAACATTCCAACAAAAAGCTTCACAAACAACTAGCACAAATTTAAACAACAAAATAACTCGTGTTACACGCTACTAAGCCAAACTCTTAATGCACATGTAACAATAATATGATGGATGTCTAAGGTGTTCTATTAACCTCATGGGTCAACCCAATACAACCATACCCAACTTTTAAAACACTTTGTTAAAAGTTTTCACTAGGTAGTCACAATTTGTTCTCAACAACTGTTGAATTTTAACGTGACTGAACGTATTCAAAACCTTCTTACTTATTGACATCCTAATTCATACCAAAAATCACTTATGTTCATTTTATTGAGTATATTTACTAGTAATGATTACCAAGATCCATTTACATGACAGTATTCCTTAAGAAAATAAACTTCCAAAAACACAATCCCAATTCTAGATCTTGTTTGCACACTAAAAAGTTTGGACCTAAAAAACCATACTTAGACTCCAAATCAGAAGCTCTTATTTGGGGGATTTCTAATAGACACATAGAACTAAACTCCTGTTGAAGGGCTAAGCTAAATTCGAATTTTATGTATGGGTTCTACACCTCGTAATCTGACCTAGATCTGACCCGTATTTACTGTTTTGACAACTTTTCTTGCAACCAACGTTTGAATGACTTCCCGACCTCAAAAACCTTTGAGGCCAGATGTTCTAGAAAATAGACTCTCTGAGCTACATCATAGGCACTGGAAACTTGACAAAATCTATTACCATCATCGAGATAACAGCCGAACAACATAGCCCTAAATTCTGCCCTAAACAAAATCAAATTCTAACGCGATCTAAACCCTAACGAATACACCCATATGATCCTAATTAAACTCTAATCATTATAACATGTTTATTATATAATTAATTAAAGATGTTATGAATATCCCATATAATTATCTATCATAATAATTATTACCATGTTTTTACATGATAAATTATCTCAAAGGATCTATTAATTTATACCTTAAATCTTCGAATCTGAACACAAAATATCATCTAAACTTGAAAAAATAATTTTTCTTTCTTTCCTCCTTGATAAAATAGTTGGGGACGATTAAAAACAAAGGGGGTGAGAAGGGTTTTTGGTATTTATAAGTTTAATAAAGGTTTTAGGAATTAGATTTCTTTTTACCTATTTAATGAGAGTAGGATTTGTTTTTCTTTTTTGTTTTCTTTCTTTTCCCTTAAAAACTGGCCGATTGCACTTAGTTATATTTTTTTTATTTTTCTTATTTATCTATATTAATTACTTAATTATTAAAATTAGCTTAAGTTTTTTATAAATACTTGCTTGCTTGCGCATTACCTTTTTGCTTTAAACGCAATTTTATAGACTTACTAAAATTAAATTAACTTTTTTATTGTTATTAACCCTAACTTTCCAAAATATAGAATATTTCATTTAATTTCATATTTCTAACTTACTAGAACTTATTCTTATCCTAAATTATTACTAACACAAAAAATACATATACGTTGTAATACTGACACAATTAATCACTAAAAAACGCTTAAACCACAAAATCATTTCCTTGTCACCAAAAGTGAACGAAATGAACTCATAAAAATTCAACACTAATCCAATCTAATGGAGGACGATCATGCTCAATGGATTGATTACCAAATCTCACATATCCCACATAAACACATATTAGCACAAATAACACATAACCCATACATTGAAACAGATACATAAGTCAACACTAATGGTTTGACTAACCTGCTCAAGTCATGGTTGTCACACCAAACGGGGCCTGGACGGAAAACACATATCTAGGGACGTGACGTCATAATATACATCACACAAGATACAAAGAACGACCTCTAAGGGTACGTTTGAAAATCCAACATCGTTTAAGGATAATATGCTGAAGCGAATGAAAAGTTTTTAGAAATTGACAACGATGTTAATCATAAATAATAGTTATTGAAAATCGGTCCAATGCAAGGCAACACCAAATAGAAAGCGAGGACATCCACAGCTAAGCACCTGATAAAAACATGCTAAAACGTCAACATAAAGTTGAGTGAATTCATAGGTTTAAGTTTAGTATTAAAAGTGGACCACATGTTCACAGTACGCATGCGACCGTTATAACAGATACAACTTCACATAAAAGAATGTATTTACTGTTGGACTAAGCTCATGACACTGAAGCTCAATTTAAAAGGAAGCATTTTATATGCCAAATATAATTACTTTGCCCTAAAGGTATCTGACCAGGATCACCTATTGAAAATCCGACATGGTATATATCTGTTTGTCCGGGACCTCCGAAACTAGTAAGCGCTACTTATGCGGATAGGGATAATTACTCCCAATCGATATATTTACAACATTCAGGCTTACTTAACCAGTACAGTCGGTTAAGCAATTGACGGTTCATGATAATTTGGGCATTAGTGGTCTGTTCGCTACTTACGCAACATGTAATCTAGAAAAGGAAGCATAAAGTAACTGTGTCTATAGTTTAAAAACGAGCAATGTTTCTCACCCCAAAATAGTAAAGTAAAAGTAGTAAAACATGGGACTATGAACTCACCTTAGCAAGATGAGCAAATGATATTCACGAAGAATAGATGATATAGTAATGCTAAAAAAGAAGGGTCGCGACCTAAATACTAACGACGTTTAGGAACACGTAAAGTATGCCAAGAATTTTACATCAATATGTTATGACCAAAATAAAATCCAGAAGTGTTTTGCTTTAGTTTGATTATCAAATCATGACGAAATAAAATCATATCGTTTTTCGTTAAGTTTCGGCGTTTAACCAAAAATTACTATTTTTAGTAAGTTTTTATTTTAGGAAAGTTTTTAGTTTTGGGATGTTAATACCGTCTCCTATATTTATTAAGTTTCCATATTCTCAAAACGCACTATAACCTTTAAGCACTCTAAATTCTATGTCCGGTTCCGCTAAAATTTTTTTTTTTTTTTTTGACCAAACTTACTATTTTTAGTAACCTTAACGTTTTTCTTAAAATTTGTTAACGACGTCTTTAAACGATGCTAATCAATATATATGTGTTATTATATATTTTGCTAGTGTTTAGAAAGTCAAAAAATGTCCGAAAGTGTCCAAAAACTGTTTTACTATTCACATCAGCAACTATTCATTCGGTTTTGATCGAAAATGTATCCAAGTTTTCATTTGGCATGTGTCTGAACGTTTTTTAAGTTTGATTTTAGCGTGCGATATATGAAAAACTATCTATTCGAAACAAGCTCTCCAAAAACTACTTTTACGCCTAATGAAAACATTTTTAGGTCGACCAAAACCCCAAAACAATTTTGGATCAGCAAGCACTTTTTGTCAAAAAAACGACAAATACAACCCTTAAAATTCACAATAGTGCCTAATCTAGACCTAATTCCATTCACACCTTAATTCCGACAAAACCATACCTAAGACTAACCTAATCCCTTCATTTCAATTGTTTCAACTCTCATTAAACTCTTATCTCACCAAGAACATAATATTTAACTAGTGAAACAAGGTGACGTCATTATTTATAAAATCTTGTTTTATAGTCTTTTAGAAATTATACACAACATATGGATGTATGGATCTTGAACATATAAGAATAACATAAGTAAACCACAAGGAAACATTTCAAGGTCACTTCCAAGAAATGTAAGAACAGTAGAGACAATCACCAAGATTATACTCACAAAATAAGCGATATATAAAACCCAACAAACAAATCTTGAAAACCTTAATTGTAGATTCGGAAGAAAACCCTTGAATTCAAAGACCAATACCTTCATCCACCTTAGATGTTCTTAGAAATGAACCTTGTATACTTGGATGTTGCTAGAAATCAAAGATATAGAAACCCTAAAAGAGGGTGTGTGTGCCGTGAGCTTCAAGAGGGGATGAGGGAGAGAAAAGTTTACGGTAATCGATACACATCCGAAAAGATCCATCATTCTTTTTGACAAACAAGACCGGGGCTCCACAGGGTGAGGAACTCGGTCTTATAAACCCTTTGTCAGAAAGTTCTTACAGTTGAGTAGACAATTCTTTCAGTTTCGATGGTGCTAATCTATACGGGGCACGTACCACCGGTGCATCACCTGGGACCAAGTCGATTTGAAATTTAACTTGTCCCGTACAGTCGGTACATTCTCAAGTCGCTTCTTCTCCGACTTGTCTTTGGTTTTCTTCTTCATAACTTGTGCCAGAAAAATTAAGCAAGCTCTCTTAATATATTTTTATGTTTTAGTGCACGATATAATGCTCAAATTTGACTTCTCTCCTTTGTCGTCTCTATCACCTTGGACTATCAAAACTTCTCTCCTTTGTCGTCTCAATCTTTTCATCACACACGATCACCGCATGTTGGTTTGCTAACCAATTCATGCCGATGATGACGTTGCAATAACTACCCAAGTTTTACATGCATTAGATCATATTGAATGGCGGGACCTTAACAATCCTAAATGTAGAAACTATAGCAACTTGGTCATCATATCCTATTAGCCTTCCGTTAACTAGCTCAATAGGGTACTTAATGTCTAAGATAGACGAGACAATGTCACTTAGAAGGAAAAAAACTGTTGGTATGAAATTTTTGCCGGCTTGGTTCTAGGTACTTACAATAATTATGTCTTTTGCCTTATCTCATGACCATTAGAAACTTGGACGGTGAAGAAATTTCCTAATTTTCTTGATTCTATCCCAACGAATGAGGATAAGTCTATTATGTTCTAAATCTTAAAATCCGTAATTACCGTGACTACAAGGAGTGTGACTCGGTCTCTTGGCTAATGGTATGGTGTCTCTATATGGTAATATTGAGGAAATCTACTTAGTTACAGAGCTTATTATTTAAGAATTCATAGGACAGAATAACTGGCAAACACGCGCACAAACTTTTGGTAAAAATAATTATGATAAAATCTTCATCGAGATTGTAAAGAGGAGAAAAGAATATAGAAGTGGAAAGTGAAAATAGATTGGCAAAATTTTTGAGGTGACTACTCTTAGCATAGGATGGTCCTCCCTAAATTATACATAGGTGATCAGGCTATGTATAATTTAGGTACTAACGATTAAAATTGCTCTTTTCGTCAAACAACTTGTGTTATGTTTTTAAAAGTTTTGTAGGTATGAACAATGTGTTTCTTAAGGTAGAAAAATAGTTCTTGAAAACAAGAAACATTTTAATTTATATTAACGACTCGAATTTTTGTAAGATTTGTGAAATAGTTTTAAAGGTGATTACCTAAAATAGTTTTACGAGAAAATTACGTGACAGTTATAGTGTAAGAGTGATAGGGTCTTATAAAATGGTAACAAAAATGGTCTACGAGTTGAAACCATATAGCTTATATTGCGACAAACGAAATAGTATATAAAAGACATGAAGTAAGTTCTTAAGATGACGCCAACAAAAAAAAAATAAAAATAGTTATGAATGACAACAAATCAGTTTATGATCTTTTGGGGTGACAACGAAATGGTTTGTAAGATGACTACAAAGTAACTTTTAATAGGGTAGCAAAAGAGTTCATAAATAACTGTAATATAGGTTACAAGATAGAAATGAATTCATTCATTAAATGATAGAAGATAAGTTATGAGGTAATAGTAGGATGATTATAAGATGTTGACAAATGGTTTATATAATGATATCAAATAGTTTATAAGGTGTTAGCGAAATGATTTATAAGACGATGGCAACGGTTTATAAACGTCGACATAATAGGTTAAAAGATGAAAACAAGTAAGTTTGTAAAATGGTTTGGAAAATTGTTTGTGAGATGATCATAGAATAATTTCTAAGAAAATGACAAAATGGTTTATAGGATGACAACAAAATTGCTTACGAAATGGCACAAGAATAGTTTATAAAATGCTAGCGGCGGAATGATTTGATAAGATGGTAGTAATTTAAGGAGTGGCCTACATAAATAAATAGAGAAATTAAGTGTAACTGACAGAATCGTCATGATACCTACATTAACAGGAAATTTAAAACATCCACTCAATTCAAAATTTATAGAAAAGTACTAATGCGAATATAGTCTTAGAAGACTTTGACTTAGGTCACTAGGTAAGGCGGGAAGATCTCTTCTTAAGGATTGGTCCTGTCTTTGACGACGCTAGAGTTCTCACGAGCTTTTTCCTTCCAAATTTGGTTTACTTGGTTCTGATTTCTCAACTTCTGGCATTCATTCCTAAAATTTCCTAGCCTTCCACATTCATAGCAAGTGATGGTAGCCTTCAGATTTGCCACATGGACTCCTGGTTCATTGCAGCAACGGATGCCATACAATCCCTAGTCATGTGGCCCACCCTCTTATAGTTATTACACTTCATCTGTACTTGCCCACATGATTGCAACTTACACGGTTGCGAATAAATAAGGTGAGATGAATTCCCAAGAAATAGAGCCCTCCTTTCATTGGCTATAATAGTGTAAGCTCTTGTCACACCTGGCTTCTTGCAGGGTGGTTGTCGTGGCACACGATCATCCTTTGGTTGGTTCTCAAACTTCCTCTTATTGTTAGCATTCTTCTCTATCGTGGTTTCTTGTCGTATGACCTGATTCATCGAATCATAAGTCATGCGGATTTTTGTCTCGTGGGTAGCAATAGCTTCAATAGCATCAGTAACTCGCTGGGCCACAATTCGGTCAATCTCTACATAACTCATTCCTTGTTTTGTTGCTAACATTCTCTTCAAATTTAAAGAAATAAAAGAAAAAATAAAATAAGTCAGGTTCCTAAAGTCGCATTTCCAAAAGTAGAATGTAACGAGGTGACAGTTTAAAGTCATGTTCAACTTAATCGGCATGTTTCTAGATGACGGTATGAAACGACGTAGGAGAAACAAAAGTATGGGACGAGTGCTCAACTCACATTCGGGTTCAGACAGTAAGATAACATAGGATCGAAAGACTATGACAAGTTTTGATGTTATGTAAAATAGTATATTGTAAATTTATGAAAAAGTTTTAATGACCATCGTATCACTCACGATGTCTTGAGAAACGTTTAGAGACCATTGTGCAACTCACGATGTCTTGGCTATGGATAGCAATCTATCACACCCCAAACAGGGCGTGGACAGAAAACACGTGTCCGGAGGCGTGACGTCATAATATACATCACACAAGATACAAAGAACGACCTCTAAGGGTACGTTTGAAAATCCAACATCATTGCATTAATTAAAATAAATAAAGTTTTACATAAGTTTAAGGATACTATGCGGAAGCGAATGAAAAGTTTTTAGGAATTGACAACGATGTTAATCATAGATAGCAGTTCTAGAAAATCGGTCCAATGCAAGGAAACACCAAATAGCAAGTAAGGACATTCACAGCTAAGCACCTGAGAAAAACATGCTAAAACGTCAACATAAAGTTGAGTCAATTCATAGGTTTAAGTTTAGTATTAAAAGTGGACCACAAGTTCACAGTACGCACGTGACAGTTATAACAGATACAACTTCACGTAAAAGAATGTATTTACTGTTGCACTAAGCTCATGACAACCGGAAGTTCCACCTTTAAAGGAAGCATTGTATATGCCAAATAGCATTACTTTGCCTAAAAGGTATCTGTCAGGATCACCCTATTGAAAATCCGACATGGTATAGATACGTTTGTTAGGGACTCGTAACTTGTAAGCTGTTATTCTCCAGATAGGGATAATTACTCCTAATAGATCTATTTACAACATTCGCACTTACTTAACCAGTACAGTCGGTTAAGCAATTGATGGTTCATGATAATTCGGGCATTAGTGGTCTATTCGCTACTTAGGCAATATGTAATTAGGAAAAGGAAACATAAAGTAACTGTGTCCATAGTTTAAAAACGAGCAATGTTTCTCACCCTAAAATAGTAAAGTAAAAGTAGTAAAACATAGAGCTATGAACTCACCTTAGCAAGATGAGCAAATGATAATCCACGTAAAGAAATGATGATACAATACTTTTAGCCTAGCGGACCTAGAATAATAACGCGTCTTAGGAACACGAAAAGTATGCCAAGAATTGCACAATATGTTCATCACCAAAATATATCCATGTGTGTTTTCTTTAGTTTGATTATCAAATCGTGATGAAATAAAATCATATAGTTTTTCGTTAAGTTTCGACGTTTAACCAAAAATTATTATTTTTAGAAAAGTTTTTAGTTTCGGGATATTAATACCGTCCCCTATATTTATTAAGTTTCCATATTCTCAAAACGCGCTAACTAACCTTAATCGCTTAACTTCTATGTCCGTTCCGCTAAATTTTTCCAAACTTACTATTTTTAGTAACCTTAACGTTTTTCCTAAAATATGTTAACGACGTCTTTAAACGATACTAATCAATATATATGTGTTACTATATATTTTGCTAGTGTTTAGAAAGTCCAAAAATGTCCGAAAGTGTCTGAAAAACTATTTTACTATTCATACAAGCAACTATTTATTCGGTTTTATCGAAAAATATTTTAAGTTTCATTTGGCTATAACTTGGCCGTTTTAAGTCTGATTTTAGTGTGCGATATATGAAAAACTATCTATTCGAAACAATCTCTCCAAAAACTACTTTTACGCATAATGAAAACATTTTTAGGTCGACCAAAACCCCAAAACAATTTTGGATCAGCAAGCACTTTTTGTCAAAAACGCAACCAAAATCCACCCAAACTTCACAATAGTGCATAATCTTGCCTAATCTCCATTCATAACTAGTCCACGACAAAACCACACCTAAGACTAACCTAATCCCTTCATTTCTATTGTTGCGACTCTCATTCAACTCTCATCTCACCAAGAACATAATATTTAACTAGTGAAACAAGGTGACATCATTATTTATAAAATCTTGTTTTATAGTCTTTTAGAAATTATACACAGCATATGGATTTATGGATCTTGAACATATAAGAATAACATAAGTAAACCACAAGAAAATATTCAAGATACTTACAAGAATGAAGAACAAGTAGAGAAATCACAAGATCTATACCCCAACATAATAGATCTATAAAACCCAACAACAAATCTTGAAACCCTAATTTAGATCTTGAAGAAAAACCCTTGCATCAAAGAACCAATACTTCAAACCACCTTATATGTTCTTAGAAATGAACCTTGTATACTTGGATCTTGCTAGAAATCAAAGATATAGAAACCCTAAAAGAGGGTGTGTGTGCCGTGAGCTTCAAGAGGGGAGGAGGGAGAGAAAAGTTTTATTGGTGACTTTGGGAATGATAAGAAACCCTAAGTTGTGATATGGTATGGTATTTATAGGTGAACCTTAGGTTTAAGGTGTGTATAATAGGGTACATGTGACCAACACACACCAAGAGTGTGTGTGTTTGCTTGTTCAGCCGAAACCAACCACAAGGTTCATTATTAGGTGCTTAAGTTGGTCTTGAGTTGGTCAAATGAGGTTAAAGTGTGTAAGTATTATTTGTCTTGGTCTTGAATGAATTAGTGTGCATGAAATAGACTCCCTCATGTGTCACTTTCATACACATGCATGGGACTTTTAAAAAAAGATGCCTTTGATTTAATTTCAAGGCTTATGGTGCATTTGGTTTGGTTTAGGTGTCCAATATATGAGAAGAGGGGAGGGTGAACGAAATTTTTAGCTTATGAACATGAGATGGACGATAACTAAAGTTTACATGAAAAGATTTCGGGTTTCCAAGGTTCCGTTAGGTCAAAACGCGTAAAAACGTAATTTAAGCGTTAAAGCGTAAAAATAAATACTGAGAGTGATCGTAAACTACAAAATGCTTAGAAAAGATAAAATACTCATATAATATCTAAACTAATCAAAATCCAAAGTCGGAACGCGTCCGATGACGTTTTTCAGATTTACACGGGTTAACTTCCCGGTAAATCGCTAGATTCAAACGTAACGTATAAAAGTAAAAAATAATTGTCAGAAAAGTTTAAAATATTGACCGGAAATTCTCGGGGTGTGACATTCTTCCCCCGTTAAAGAAGCTTTGTCCTCAAAGCTTAAGACGTGGACGAAGGGTTAACGAAAAGATGAGGGTACTTTTTCTTCATTTGGTCTTCGCGCTCCCAAGTAAACTCGGGCCCTCGTCTCGAATTCCAACGGACCTTCACGATTGGAATGCGGCTTTGCTTTAGCCGTTTAACTTCTCGATCCATAATTTCAACTGGTTCTTCAATGAAATGGAGCTTGTCATCAATCTGGATCTCATCCAACGGAATAGCTAGTGGTTCGTCTACGAAACACTTCTTCAAATTTGAAACATGAAAAGTGCTATGAACTCGGCTTAATTGCTCTGGGAGTTCAAGTCGATACGCAAGCGTTCCTACCCTATCAAGAATTTTGAAAGGTCCAATATAGCGAGGGTTCAACTTCCCCCGTTTGCCAAAACGTATCACCCCTTTCCATGGTGACACTTTCAACATGACCTTATCTCCAACCTCAAACTCCAATGGCTTACGTCTCCTGTCGGCGTAGCTCTTCTGTCTATCTCGTGCAGCTTGAATACGCTTCTTAATCTGAATGATCTTCTCAGTTGTTTCATGAACAATTTCTGGACCAGTGAGCTGAGCGTCTCCAACCTCAGCCCAACAAATAGGCGATCTACATTTTTGGCCATAGAGAGCTTTAAACTGTGCAGCTTTGATACTCGTTTGATAACTGTTGTTGTAGGAATACTCCACCAAAGGTAGGTGTCTATCCCAACCTTTCCCAAAATTAATCACACAAGCACGTAGCATATCCTCCAAGGTTTGGATGGTTCTCTCACTCTGACCATCAGTCTGTGGATGGTAAGCCGTACTTATATCCAATTGAGTACCTATGGCTCTGTTTAGTAATTTCCAGAAATGAGATGTGAACTTACTATCTCGATTAGAAATAATCGAAACCGACACTCCATGTCTCGAGACTACTTCCTTCAAGTATTGTCTCGTCAACTTCTCCATTGAGTCAGTTTCATTCATTGGTAAGAAATGTGCAGACTTAGTGAGACAATCAACGATTACCCAAATTGTATCTTGACCAATTGATGTCTTTGGCAGATTAGTAACGAAATCCATAGTAATGTTTTCCCACTTCCATACTGGGATCACAGGTTGAACCAACAA
>BQNB010175135.1:0-11539 GCA_026074375.1 Tanacetum coccineum
TCATACACTAGTAGTCTACTTTCCTAACTATCCAATGGAATCAAAACGTTACTTGTTGAATTATCTAGGTTACCTGCTAGTCAACATGATCAATAAACCATTGACAATATCCAATTAAATAGTTAAGCCTGAAGCGTATCCTAGACACAGACTTAGAAGGACAATATTTGTGTAACTATTATTCTAGGTGTATAAATTACTATATGAAGAGCTATCCCAGACTCTAGATCCACTTGGTCCACTTAGCTAGATCCAGTTGAATGATAGGTTGCATACAAAAGCGCGTAAACAAGTATAAATTGATAAAGATAAACAAGCATACAATGATAAATCAAGAAATCGATATAAAAAAATACCAAACATTCAGATCTTCATAATAATGGCTAATACCTGAAGGTATTAGCCTTTAAACGTCATAATAAATACAAGAGTAATAATTTAGCCAAGGTAAACTAACCGAGTTAAAGAATGATACCAAAAACTGAACGATTACTAAAGTATATGGAATTACACGATGTCTCCTATGAAATTGAATACGTTGCTCGACCTCTTCTGCTCTTTTTCTCCTTTGAAAATCGACTTTTGTGGTTTAGGTATCGAGAATATGATTTAGCACACTTAAAACTTGTTTTTGAGTTTTCTATTTATAATGTCTGGAAGTCGGTTCAATACGGCGTATCCAATGGGTTGGATACGACGTATTGGGGATTTCTTGGAGTAGGGACCACGTTTGATATCTTCCAAAATATTATATTGATTCCATATCTTGAATACGACGTATTGAGTCCTCTGGATACGGCGTATTGGTCTTCAGAATAGTAATCTTCAAAATATCTTCATTTAAGCTCCAGAATGCGCGCCTTTTGCTATGTTTCACCAATTACTCCATAATTACTGCAATTCTCAAATATAAACGATTAAGTAACAATTCTTTGCAATAACTATACAAAATGGGTTAATATCGTGGGATAAACGATGCTATAAAATAGACGTTATTTGATGTCATCAACGACGGAATAGACACGCACGCTCGTACAAATCCTCATTCGCGTAAAACCAGCGGCTAGTCATTAGGAAATAAAAGTAAATTGTTGTTTAATAAAAATCACGAAACAAATAGATTAAGTCTAAAATACAAGTTGCTATACACTTTTTCCCGACCGTAACCATGATAAAGACACGACTATTTACAATGTCTTGATCACAGATCAAAAACAACAACCTAAGTTGGCGTTCCCGTAATGGTCAATTTCCCAATCATCCCATAGTTTACATACTTTACAAGGTAAGTGGCGATATCTTCCACTTTATACAATACTTTACATCGTCGATTTGTATCAACGAATAATCGATCCTTCGTGTAATTCCTTCGGTAGTTGCGAAACGATTATCTTCAAACTTTCCTTCTCTTTTTTGTTGCGATTTTTCTAATTTTTTATAATTTTTTTTATTTTTTATAAGACTATACTACGAAACTCGGAGTAGTTTCACCATCTTCACGATAATAATTTCGGATAATTCCTTCGATAATTTCTTCATTCTTCGGAATTACCATTAATTGTGTTGGTAGTAAAAATACATGAGTTTTGACTATAATATACATTCCCATTTGCGAAGTGCAAATTCTTCCAACCGTACCAAAGACAGAAAATTTTGACACAAGACTCAGGATATATAAACTTTACACTTTAAGCAACTAGCAACTGTAAAATAAACTTAATCTAATAGGGTAGGCTAAGGTGTAAAGGTGTAACGAAACAATTGGTGTATTTCCTAAAAGATTGGCTCTATGGGTTATTCTAGGGGTGTCTTACTCTTTAAGTGAGAGTAAACAAATAGTTTATACGGGGGTTAACTAACCAGTGTAGTTAGTTAATAAGCAACATGTAAAGGCGATTTGGGTGTAATCTTAAAATTTACCAATTTAAACAAGTTACTCCATCTAAATCCATAGTACTCATCATTGCGGTCTCAAGTGATATACCAAGCCAAGTTCTAAAGTCTACTACATCACCGGCACACTCATATTTTGTGAAATTTGGGTAAACATTTGGAAATGGATAAGGCTAAATTCTCACAATATCTAACAAGGGTTATTGTGTGCGGGTTATGTATCAAGTAATTTCATAAAAGTATATTTGAAAAAAAAAATTGAGCATAATTTAAGCATTTTAGTGTGAAAATTAGGACAAGTAAACATTCTAATTCCCATCCCCCACTTGAATTATACAACGTCCTCGTTGTATAGATAAAACATTAAATACGGGAATTTAAAAGAATTATAATGATAAACTCCCCTGATATTAGCTCAGTAGATTCTCTATATTGATTTATTGAGCAAGAATTCGTGTTGAACAGCCGTCTTGAGGTTTCAAGACTCTAACACTTTAAGATCTCCAGATTTGTAAATTCTCCACCAATATTCGTTGATATTTATTTCATGAGGTCCTATGTAAAATATTGGAAAATGATGCATTCCTATCTTGGTACCTGCAGTTAATTTAAACTAAACTAAACAAACTAAATACAAGTTAGTCTGGTAAATATACCGTATCATGTACATGAATACGCTTTATTGCCAGAACTAACAATAATGTTTTTAAAGTGTATAAAAAGTAAAGACTGATAACGTCCAAACAATCAATACGCCGTATGGTATGGAGCGGATATGCCGTATTGATGTCTAGGAAGACAGACTCGATAAAGTTAAATAACAATCCGAGTTGTCTCCCTGGAAGCACTTTTATTTACAGCGAAGTCTTTAAGTTAGACTTTTCTTCAGCTTCCTTTATCATTTAGCTCTAGTTACCATCCATCCTTCCTTCATCATGCGAAAGATTTCCTAGTATGCTCGGTACGCATCATCGCTTGTTCCCGCCAAATCGTCGTATTCATCTTCTTCAATAGCAACATACTCTTCGTTTTGTCCGAATGAATACTTGATCATCTTGAATCTTCTCATATTGCACTCCGGCAGTTCGTGAGCTTTACATAATTCTTGTCTTTCATCATGAGTTTCATTCTTATATTCCAATTCATCGTGATCGTGGTAGGTAATCTCATGGCTTTCCCATATTCTCCAACCATCATTGCTTGATTCATCATCACTGATTAAGCCTTCCATGATAGCTTTATTTCTTAAAGCTTGTTCTTTTAGCTCGCTATCCTTCAAGGCTTCGTACCATTCATAATCTTGGTAATGGAGCGAATTTCCAACTATGTAAGCTCCAGGTAAGTTTCCTCCATTACAGTATCCATCATTCTTCCAACTACATGTTGGCCATTCCGAACATCCAGTTTTATAATTGAAGGGCTTACAATAATGCTTAACTGGTGTGGGTTCAGTCCAAACTCCAGCGTCAGTCCATGGTTTCTCATCAACCCATGGTATATCTTTGTTCCATTCATAGATCCAATCATCCTTATATTCTTCATAAGTCTTGAATCCCTCAATGTCCTTAGTAAGTAAGTCTGGATCGATTTGCAAAAGATAGTTAAATTCTTTGAAGGTCTTGCACATAGGTGTCTCAAAATCAAATATATTAGTGTCGATCCTAAAGACTTCAGCAACTTCATCTTCATTATCAGAAAACTCTTCATCCGTGAGCTCAACTTCATCATCTCCTCTAATCCAGTAAATCCATAATGCTTTCTTTGTATAATGATCCATCATCTTGTAGTTAAATTTTTTTGACCCCAACCATTCAGTAAATGCAACATCAGATGGATCATATCCCATATCATCATCAGCTTCATGCGACACTCGTTGTTCTGAATCATCATCCTTGTTTGAGTCACATGGTATGTTAGCAACTTTAACTTTATATGTGAATAAATCATCATCCATTCCGCTTAATTGATTGAATTCATTATTGAAAACTTCAAGTGATGTATTGCAAGTGAGCGAAACATCTTTGAGCTTAAGATCCTCAAGTTTCTCGAACTCTCCTTTAATTACCTTTTTCATTCTTAACTGAAAAATAACCAGAAAATTATTAGTAGAAACAGCGGGAAAAAGGTGTTAAAAAATTGAGCTTTAAGTTCAAGAGTGGAAAAGAACATTATCAGATGATCGATACGTCGTATTCAATAGAAGTGAATACGCCATATTAATCAGTTGAATGAATACGCTGTATTGGACAGAAAGTTGGATACACTGTATCCAATGGAAGTGGATACGCCGTATCGAGTTATCGACCAAAACAATGTTTTAGGAAAACAATTAAATACGCAAACAATTAAACACACAAATATACAAGCAAACAATTAAACTAACAAATATACAAAATATACAGAATATACAAGAATATACACTAATCTAATTTACACTACTCCTAAGGGTTAGATCTAATCTAATGCTAAAAATCAAAATATAAAATAAAAATCAAGATTAATTTTTACTCCCCGGCAGCGGCGCCAAAAACTTGATGTGTCATTGTGTGGTGTATATTTTTATGATTCAAGTTTTAAATTTATATTTTGCCGACTTAACCAAAAACAACACTTTAACGGGCAGTGTACCCAGTCGGTGGTAGATTCGTGGTAAGTAGGGTGTCGAACACTTGAAGCGAGGTTAAACCTCTCAATTTATTAATATTTTGGTTTACTAATCTAAGTTAATTCTAATCTAAGTCAAACCTATGCTAATCATATGTTAGTTCTAATCCTAATTCTAACAGGTAAAAGGGGGGTTTCAGCCTAAGAGACTGGCACGGGTTTGGTTGGTGACTACAATCAATTCAAGACACTTTAACCCACGCAAGCAAATTAACAGAAGATAAAAGAGCGGTCAAGCCTTATAATAGAAAACTGTATTAGCCATCATTAATCCATTAAGGAGTTGGTTTGTTTATTCAGTGAAATGATTACTTATCTCGAGGTGGCACATCATTCTTAGACTTAGGCGGGACTTCATCCTAAGACCTAGACACATTAATTCTGTCACAATTAAAGCATCCGCATAAAGAATCCTTATTTGTATTGATTATAATTCATCTAGAGGACGACATCGTGTATGTCGAACGAACCCTAGCTCATAGAGACTTTACCCACTTACTGCTTAACGGTAACTTATGTTAGGTGGTAGTCCACAATCCAAACTATACCAATGACCAGAACGTTATTAGTTAGTACTAAGCCACTACCTACTACGGTACAACCAATTCAATCGAGGCCAGCAAGACGTTATTAGTGATCCTATTTGTTCCACCTATACATATTACTATATGGAGAGCTATCTCGGACTCTTAGCCTACTCCCAAACAACATTGAAGTTGCAGTCCTTCGTGGTCTTTGGTGAGTGCAGGCACAGATGCGCCGTATCTTCCTTGATAGATACGTCGTATTGGTCTTTAGAATAGTAATCTTCAAAATATCTTCGTTTAAGCTCCAGAATGTGTGCCTTTTAGTCAAGTTTCACCAACTACTCCATAATTACTGCAATTCTTAAATATAAACGATTAAGTAAGATCCCAAAACCAGAACGATAACAAAATTATAAGACCTTACATTTTTTGTCTCCTATGATAGAATGTTTAGCAAAGAACCTCTTCTGCTCATTCACACTCCTTCCTCTACAGCAAATTGAATTTTGTGTGAATAGGTTTCGAGCATATAATAAGCACACTTAAAACACTTTTGATTTTTCTATTTATAGTGTCCTAAGTCGATTCGATACGGGCTGATCCAATGTATTGTGATACGCGTATTAGAGGTTTCTTGGTGGAGTAGGGACCAATGTGATATCTTCCAGAATAATCACATATAAACTCTCAAAATAACAGGCGTAAAGGTCTTCTCTGAACGGCTATTGATCTTTTTTCCTTCGTGGTCTTTTGGTGAGTGTAGGCACAGATACGCCGTATCTTCCTTGATGGATACGGCGTATTGGTTGTCAGAACAATAATCTTTAAAATATCTTCGTTTAAGCTCCAGAATGCGTGCCTTTTAGTTAAGTTTTACCAAGTACTCCATAATACGTACAATTTCAAATAACAAACAGATTAAGTAACAATTCTATTGCAATTAATCAATCCAAAATGTGTTAATTACAAGGGATAAATGATTCTATACAATAGGAGTTATTTGATGTCCATCACATATCCGCTATCACCCCCCCTTGAATCCTACTTGTCCTCAATATCCTATAGAAGTTTATAAAAATTGTATCCCTAAGGATACTTATCTGTTAAGCTTTATTGATATCTATTACAAGTACACCAACTCAAACACCTCACGAAAAAGGAAGATGAAAAACACTCAAATCCAACAACAACAAATCTAATGGCAATATTGAAAATAATTCTCTCAATTGCTCGGTCGTGATGAGTATTCTATCATAAGCTTGGCAAGGATACACATCTCCACCACTAGAGCTAAGGAGTAACAAGTTTATAAAGGTAAATATGGGTTTGTATGATAAGGCTTAGGGTTGATCATTCTACAATCTTTCATCAAAAGTACCACACCAACAAGGCAGTTGAAGCACACATACATGACCGTAACGACAGAATAGACATGTGTGTTCGATCACATCCTCATTTGAGTTTAACTAATGGTTAGGATGAAGAATGATATAGGGTAGGGATCTTCTAACTTTCACCAATAGTGATAAACCAACAAGGCAGCTAAGACATGCATACATGGCCGTAAGAATGGAATAGACATGCACGCTCGTGAAAATCCTCATTCGCGTAAAACCCATGGTTAATGATTAGGAAAGGAAAATAAATTGTTTTTAAATAAAAATTACGAAACAAATAGATTAAGTCTAAGATACAAGTTGCTAGACACTTTTTCCCGACCGTTACCATGATAAAGACACAACTATTTACAAACGTCTTGATCATAGATCAAAAACAACAACCAAAGTTGGCGTTCCCGTAACGGTCAACTTCCCAATCATCCCATAATTTACATACTTAACAAGGTAAGTGGCGATATCTTCCACTTTATACAATACTTTACATAGTTGACTTTAAGACGTATCAACGAATAATCGATCCATCGTGTAATTCCTTCGGTAATGCTTTTTCGAAACGATTATCTTCAAACTTTCCTTCTCTTTTTTGTTGTGATTTTTCTAAGTTTTTCTATTTTTTTTTTCAAACATCTAACTATATACGAAACTCGGAGTAGTTTCACCATCTTCACGATCATAATAATTCTGGATAATTCCTTCGATAATTCTTCGTTCTTCGGACGTACCATTAATTGCGATGGTAGTGAAAATACATGAGTTTTGACTACTTTATACATTCCCATTTGCGATGTGCAAATTTCTTCCAACCGTACCAAAATTAACACAAGACTCGGGAAATACATACTTTACACTTTAAGCAACTAGCAACTGTAAAATAAACTTAATCTAACAGGGTAGGCTAAGGTGTAATGAAATAAACAAGTTGGTGTAATTCCTAAAGGATTGGCTATACGGGATGTTCTAGGGGTATCTTACTCTTAAAGTGAGAGTAAACAAAGGGTTTATACGGGGTTAACTAACCAGTGTATTTAGTTAATAAGCAACATGTAAAGGCGTTTTGGGTGTAATCCTGAAATTTACCAATTTAAACAAGTTACTCCATCTAAATCCATAGTACTTATAATTGTGGTCTCGAATAGATATACCAAGATAAGTTCTAAAGTCTACAACATCACCGGCACACTCATATTTTTGTGGAATTTGGGTAAACATTTGGAAACGGACAGGTTAAATCCTTACAATATCTAATAAGGGTTGTTGTGTGCGGGTTATGTAACATGTAATTTCACAAAAGTATGCTTGAATTATTTTTTTTAATTTGGCATAATTTAAGCATTTTAGTGTGAAAAATAGTACAAGTAAACATTCTAATTCCATCCCCCACTTGAATTATACAACGTCCTCGTTGTATAGATAAAACATTAAATACAGGAATTAGTAAGAATTAGAATGAGAAACTCCCCTGATATTTGCTCGGTAGATTCTCTATGTTGAGTTTTTTAGCAAGAATTTGTGTTGAACAACCGCCTTGAAGTTTTAAGACTCCAACACCTCCAGACTTGTAAATACTTCGACCAACTCGTCAATTTCTTTTCTTTCATTGAGGTCCTGTGCAAATAATAGGAAAAATGTGCATTCCTATTTTTGGTACCTACGGTTAATTTAAACTAAACTAAACAAACTAAGTACGAGTCAGTCGGGTGAATACGCCGTATCATGTGCATGAATACGCCGTATTGCCGGAACTGACAATAATGTTTTTAAAGTGCATAAAAAGTAAAGACTGATAACGTCCAGACAATCAATACGCCGTATGATATGGAACGGATATGCCGTATTGATGTCTCGGAAGACAGACTCGATAAAATTAAATAACATTCCGGGTTGTCTCCCGGGAAGCACTTTTGTTTACAGCGAAGTCTTTAAGTTAGACTTTTCTTCAGCTTTTCTTCATAGTTATTTGGTGTGCGTCACCTTCCACCCGTTGTCCTTTTTCTGAAAAATATCTTGGTAGATTCTGGACATATTATCTTCGTTTCTTTCCTAAATATCAAATTCACGTCTTCTTATAGCAATATATTCTTCGTTGGGTCCAAGCGAGTACTGAATAGCTTCAAACTTTTTTGCTTTGCACATTCTTTTGTTACGTTGCTCATCAATAGAATTGGATGTATTGCTATATTTGCACTTCATCGGACTTTGTTCATTCTTCTTTTATTAGGTGATTGCTACTTTCCCACGTGTTATCAGATAAGGTTTGAAGAACGAGTCAGTAGTAGTATTGTTATTACTCAAGATGTTGTCATCCATTCATCTTTTATTCCAGCACCTGTCATCCAGACATGGAATAATACTTTTTAGTTCTTCCATCCATTTTCATATGTTTATCAAATGATGAATTTACTCGCGATATGAATTCCGCAGTGGGATCTATTCCCACAGTTTCGCATTCGTCCAACATTTCTTCTTCTCCATCGTATGAATCGGGATAAAATTTACAAAAAAATTTCTCAACAAGTTCTTCCCAAACGGTGATTTTTCCTTCTCCCTCGTTTATCCACCATTGTTTTGCATCATCAGCCAACGAGAGAGGAAAGAATTTCATTCGTAGTTGATGGTAATCCCACACCAGATCTCTCTAGTAGATTAATCAATTAGAGTTTCAAGTACCTAAGCAAATTGGTCCATCACGTCATTCGTCAATCCATCAGGTATGCATTCATTTGTAATCCCCACCAAAAATTCCTTGCTGTGAGTTCAATGATATAATCGTTACTGGTGATAGAAAGGAGTTGATGTCATTTTGAGGCATTCCACTATGTATTCCCTTTGAAATTAGTTTTCTGCCCATGACTTCTTATGGTAATCTTCTTTAGTCTACTAGCTCTGATAATTACTTCCTTTAAACAAGGTAACAAATATAAGCAGATTGCGTGCTAAGAAAGATAGAAAAAATTAAGCACGAAAATCAAATATGAAAACTTAGGTTCTGATTTTGTTTCAGATGATCGATACGCTGTATTCAATAGAAGTAAATACGCAGTATTAATCAGTTGAATGAATACGTTGTATTGGACAGAAAGTTAGATACACCGTATCTGATGAAAGTGGATACGCCGTATCGAGTTATCGACCAGAACAGTGTATTTGGAAAACAATTAAATTAAACACACAAATATACAAGCAAACAAATAAATTAACAAATATACAAAATATACAGAATATACACTAATCTAATTATCACTACTCCTAAGGATCAGATCTAATCTAATAACCAAAATATAAAATAAAAATCAAGATTAAATTTCACTCATCGGCAACGGCATCAAAAACTTAATGTGTCGTTGTGTGGTGTATATTTTTAATGATTCAAGTTTTAAATTTATATTTTGCCGAATTAACAAAAAACAACACTTTAACGGGCAGTGTACCCGGTCGGTGGTAGTTTCGTGGTAAGTAGGGTGTCGAACACTTAAAGCGAGGTTAAATCTCTCAATTTATTAATATTTTGGTTTACTAATCTAAGTTAATTCTAATCTAAGTCAAACCTATGCTAATCATATGTTAGTTCTAATCCTAATTCTAACAGATAAAAAGGGGGGGTTTAGTATGAGAGACTGACACGGGTTTGATGGTGACTACAATCAATTCAAGACACTTTAACCTACGCAAGCAAATTAACAGAAGATAAAAGAGCGGTCAAGCCTTATAATAGAAAATTGTATTAGCCATCATTAATCCGATTAGAAGTTGGTTTGTTTATTTATTGCAATGATTACTTATCTCGATGTGGTATATCATTCTTAGACTTAGGCGGGACTTCATCTTAAGACCTAGACACATTAATTCTGTCACAATTAAAGCATCCACATAAAGCATCCTTCTTAGGGATTAAAGCAATGGTGATCTTGTTAAACCCTAGCTCATAGAGACTTTACCCACTTACTGCTTAATGGTAATTTAAACTCTAGTAGTCTTCTTGTCCAGCTATCCAATGGAATCAGAACGTTATTTGTTGAATTATCTAGGTTCACCTCCTAGTCAACTTGTTCACTAAACCAAAGGCAATATCCGTTAACTAGTTAAGCCAGAAGCGTATCCTTAGCACGGATTTAGAAGGACAATATTTGTGATCCTATGATTCTAGATGTATAAATCACTATATTGAGAGCCATCCCGGTATCTAGATTACTTGGTCCGTATCACTAGATCTAGTTGAATGATAGGTCGCATACAAAAGCACGTAATCAAGTATAAATTGATAAACATAAACAAGCATACAATGATAAATTAAGAAATCGATATATAAACAAAACCAAACATTTAGATCTTCAAAATAATGGCTAATGCCCGAAGGTATTAGCCTTCAAACATCATAATTAATACAAGAGTAATGGCTTAGCCAAGGTAAACTAACCGAGTTAACGAATGATACCAAAAACTGAACGATTACAAAAGTATAAGAAATTACACGTTGTCTCCTATGGATTGGAATGCGTTGCAAGACCTCTTCTGCTCTTTTTCTTGTCTAAAAATCGACTTTTGCGGTTTAGGTATCAAGAATATGATTTAGCACACTTAAAACTCATTTTTGAGTTTTCTATTTATAGGGTATGGAGTCGGTGTCGATACGACGTATCCAAGGTATTGGATACGGCGTATTGGGGTTTCTTAGATTAGGGACCGCGTTTGATATCTTCTAGAATATTCACATACTATATCTCCAATACGACGTATTGGTCTTCTCTGGATATGACATATTGATCATGGCTCCTTCATGGTCTTTGGTGAGTACAGGCATGGATACGCCGTATCTTCCTTGATGGATACAGCGTATTGGTTGTCAGAACAGTTATCTTTAAAATATCTTTGTTTATGCTCCAGAATGCGCGCCTTTTGCTAATATTCACCAAGTACTCCGTAATTACTGCAATTCTTAAATACAAATAATTAAGTAACAATTCTTTGCAATAAGTATACAAAATGGGTTAATTACATGGGATAAATGATGCTATAAAATAAACGTTATTTGACGTCATCAAAGATACCCTTAGATCA
>BQNB010175136.1:0-13191 GCA_026074375.1 Tanacetum coccineum
TTTCTTATAACTTCGTTGCAAACTTCGCCCGGTTTGCAATTTCGACCCTTGTCTTTTAACTCTTGTAATACAACTTGAGGTTTGCAATTTTAGTCCCTTAAGTTGTATTTTCTTCACTTAGTTGACTTTTGACTTTGTCTTTTCCATTCCGTGCTCGGTTTTGTTTGTTTTTGGCTTTCTTTTTCGTCCTTTTGTGTGATATCCGCTTCCTGCACAACACAAATGCAAAACATACAAATACGATGTATTTTTGGTACGTTTTTAGTCATTTAAGTCCGTTTTTAATGGAAAATGGTATGTGTAATTAAGCACATACCAAAATCCCCCATACTAAGGTATTGCCGTGTCCTCACGTAATGTTATGAAGTAAACACTTAGAAAACTAAGAATCTCGATCCCCCTTGACTAATAACCTCGAAAAGTAGCTAAGTGTTCGTCAAGGGGAACCAAAGAATCAATAGCTTCGACAAGTCCCGTTTTCACCAATTTTTATATGTACACTAACTATCCCTAATATTTTTGGATTTTTCTTTTTCTTTTCTTAACTACCTGGTTGAACTTCTTTATTTTATCAAACACAGGATCATAGAAAAGAGAAGCGCGCGTAGAATAATCACTACGTATGTCCTGACGGATAAATTCATCGTCTCGGATTTTTCACTAGATCCAAACCAAGCAAATAAAACAATATCATTTATTCCAATATAAGTCTAAATGTTAAGTCACTCATACTTATGACTTGAGAACATTTTTTAACAATCCCAAACCGACGGATATATGATTTACATTGAGTGACTCAATTCAAACTCAACCATAGGTCAACGTATTTCCAAAGTCGTATTCAAATGAATCACGACTCAAAAGCAACAAACTTAATTGAGGTCCTTGCAACTTGATTACTAATGGATAACATGAGTTTTACAAAACAGAAATTTAACTGGTAGAACTTTTTGTAACATCTTCATCAACATAATCATAAGCTCCTTAAAGCAAAAGAATGCGATGCTTATTTTGAAACACCTACCAAGGCCTCGATTCCCTAGTAGTGTAATCACACACACCAACTACCGGTGTTCTTATTTTGAAAACCCACCCCGTTGCTAGACGTAGTAGGACATCACACATCAAACACCTTCTTCTAATATGGCTAAGGATAGGTGTCGTAGTTTAGAAACCCCCACCTAGACCTCAGCTTCCTGTGAGATATCACAACACAGGCACCAAATTCCAAGAATGGTAAAGATGTCTTAGTTTGAAACCCCACCATCGTGGTTAGCGTAGTTGGGATACACAGACTCATCATTTACTTTGCTCCATATACTCAAATGTATGCTTCATTGGCATATATTTCAATATTCCATTAAGCATTTTTGCATTCAAATTTCAATTCATTCTTCTTTGGCATTTTTAACTTTCAATACAAAGACAGAAAAAACTTGCTTTAAAGAATCAAGTTACAAATTTGAAGCTTTTTCTAAAACATCGATTGACTAAGTTTGAATTGTGAAATGAGCACGTATGATTAGGGTGGATTATGAAGCTAATGGGTAGAAAAAAGCCACAATTTACTCATATAAGTTTTAGAAGAATCTTTGCTCAGGGCACATAAACTTATATTTAACCTCTAATCACTCTTGTCCTTCACTATTAAAATTCGAAGCAATAGAATTCGTGAAATGTTTAGCCTACAAGCGGTAAGTTGAGTTAAAACTAGCTAGGTGCACAACACGCCCGAATCGAGTCAAAAATTATCTCATCCTACCCATTAGGAAAAGTCAAAACTGTGACAAAAAAAAAACAAAAAACCTTTTTTTATTTTATTTTTGAAAATTTTTTAAATTTTTTCATTTTTTTGGTATTTTTGCAAAATTTGGTGGTAAAAACGGGATTACGTGACAACAACGGCTGCAGGCAAAAATCAAATCGAAGATCCCCCCATACTAGAACTAAACCACGTCCACAAGAAGTTTTTGGAAGAGAGGTACTAACTTAAATCTAAGGCCGTTTATGAAGTGTGCCAAAAGATAAAACGTTAGTCGATTAGATTTGGATATCGGATTCCCAAAATGAAGCTGAGGATGTGAAGCTCGAGTGAAGGGCAAAACCGAGAGTCTTCACAATCCGGGAAATCCTGGACAATTAACAACACAAACACAAAACATGGGTAATGGAAGAGGCGAGCCTCCACACAACAAGAAAACACTTATTCATTTCTACACAATACTACGATAAGCATGGGGTGCCTCCCACGAAGCGCTTGTTTAAGGTCGCTATGCTTGACCCGTCCCCCGAATTTATTGGTCCATGGGGAACGTCTGGAGATCTGGGACTACCAATTGTGGTACGTCCCCTCCAAAGTAGCGCTTCAAAACGTATGAACCATTCACATTTGAAATTTGGCCCGGAGTTTTTGTTGGGATAACTCGATCGTGCCATAATGGCAAAACTTGGGTACAGTAAATGGTCACGTCCAGCGGGTCTTATGCTTGCTGAGAAAAACTTAATCTCAGAGATAAGAGGAGGACACGATCACCGACGTTGAAACTGCGATTTGAGATTGGAGTCATGGATACTCTTTGTTAACTCTTTATAGAAACAAAGATTTTTCATAGGCCAAGATCACTAAGTTCATTAAGTTATTCGTTGAGCTGCACCTTTCTGTGCACACCCGCGTTCTAGATCAAATTGTTCGTGTATGCTAAAGGCCCAGTAAGTCTTTTGTGTGCTCAGAAGCACAATCGGAATATGACATTCCTACCCTGTACACTTAACTTGTCTGGAGTACACCCTTATGGGTGTTTTTAGATACGCTGTACTGAAGGCCCAGAAGCGCGACGGATCCAATTTTGACCTACCAAGAGGCACGATTTTCGCCACGTGTCCTTTCAAGAATTAGTTTCAAACCATGATTTGATACCTCAACTTGCCCCACTTGTTATGTGGGTTGATTACGCGTATGGAGAGGACGACGATGACTTCCGTATTTAAATCATGACCTATGCAAATTAGCCATTGCAAAATGGTTTCCGCGATCACTTATGAATTGCACGATGGGCACCAAAACTGGAGAAGAAGAGTTAAGAAATTTCAAACAACTCAGTTCGTCAATGTGGGGAGGCGCTTTTTCTTTAACACCAGTTTGATAAGTAACGACTGCACGAGTATATATTTGTTCCCTCTGAAGACGGTAACTTCCCCATAAAATCAATGCCCCAAATGTCCAAAGATTTCGCAACTTTGATAGATTTTGTGCACATCTCATCCAACGTTGCGAAAGTTTTGCCTTGGACGTTGACAATGTCCACATCGTTGACAAAGTTATGGGCATCCTTGTAGATCGAGCCTAGATAAAATCCTGAAACGAAGATCTTTATAGAGTGGTTGTAATGGCACCCGTAGTGTCCCCGTTGGGTCCCACAGTGGCAAGCTTTAAGAAAGTCAAAAGTTTCTTGCCCCAAAAACACAACGCCGAATCACTTGAATGCCTCACATATCATTAAACAAGAAAAAGGGGTCGTCCCAAAAATTAGTTTTTAACTCTTTGAAAAACTTTTCTTTTCTCTGAGACCACACCCTTGATCACAAAATCCCCGCATGGTAGTTTGCAAAATTGGCAATACCACGGGCATATAACATCACCAAACGAAAAGTAACCATCCTAAGTGTCTCTAGAGGAAATGTTTTCGTAATTCCTTTTTCTTCGGAGCTCACTTATGATAGGGATTTTCAAGTTAATAAAAGTGGTCTGCCGGCGAGAATTTCTGCTCCTTTTTTATCACGGATAAACCGACATCAAATTCTTGGAGCAGCAAAATCCACCGTAGCTATCTTGGCTTAGCATCCTGCTTAGCAATGCAGGTAACTTGAGACCGAAAGGTCCGTATACACTATGCATTAGGTACAAGACAAGATATGGCCGAAATTTATCGAAAGCATACAACTACGGCAAGTAATTCTTTTCTGTTGTAGTGTAATGGCTTGAGGCCCGGTCATAGATTTGCTTACAAAGTGTATCTGGTTTGAAGTGCATGTTCTTACGTTGCCCTAGGACTGACCCCAACATCAAAATACACTGCACACACATTATTTCAAATGGCAAGTCCCATCAGAGCAACTAGAATCGGACCTGGTTAACCTTCATCTTAAGGGTTTCAAAGCTCAATGCCTTCCTTCGAGAAGATAAACGGGAGGTTTCTTTTCAAGGAGTGGTTCAAAAGGCCTGGGCGATTTTGGGAAAATCCTGAATAAATCGTCGAAAGATATCCGGCGGGACCCGAGAAAAACTGCGAATATACCCTTTCACGGTATTGGGATGAGGCAATTTTGCAATGACATCAACTTTTGAATTTATCAACCTCGATTCCCTGGATTTAGAAATCTTATTGCCAAGGACTATGCTTCCTTGACCAAAAGTGGCATTTATTTCCTAATTTAGCACAAGTTATGTGTCTTCACGACTTGTGGACATTTTGTCTAAAAGGGAAAAGGCAAGAAGGAGAAAGAATCATCGAAAACCGAGAAATCATCCTGAAGACTTCCATGGTTTCAACTAAATCATATCAGAGACAGATTGCAATACCATACACCTTTGGAACGTGCACGTGCATCGGTTGCTAACCCAAAAGGCATGCGACGATAAGGCAAATGCCCGTAAGGCAGGCTGAAGGTAGTCTTCTCTTGATTGAATAGGTCGTATCTGATCTTAAAGTAGCCTGAGAATCCATCCAAAAAGCAATAGTAACTCATTCCGACTGAGATCTTTCAAGCATCAGAATCCATGAATGGTAAAGGGGAAATGTCTTTACGAGTTGCATCATGATTTTTTTCTGTAAATCGATGCAAACTCCGTCATCCGTAACCAACCTAGTGGGTATAATTCATTTTCTTCATTTTCACCACGTAAATCCTCCCTTCATAGGGACACAATGAACCGGGCTTACCCAGGGACAAGTTATAGATGTTGTAGAATTGACCCAGCATCGAGAAGTTTATAACTTCCCAGTCTTAATAGACCTCATGGATTTTGGGTTAACTCTCTCTGATGATGAACTACTGGTTTGGCATTTTCCTCAATAAAAATCCTATGGTTTTGGGCAGAACTGTGGATCTATCCCCTTAATATCAAAAATCTTCCAAGCTATGGCATGTTTGTGTGACTTAAGAACCTTGATCCGAGGGCGGTTTTAAAATCCTCATCTTTCAAGTTTTTTAGCGATTATTACGGTTAAATTTGCATCGACCTTCCAAAAACTCATACTCAAGATGGGAATGTTAAGTCTTTTGAGTTCAAGGTCGTAGATCTACACATGAAGATTTAACCTTTTCAGGCACGTTAATTTCCAAACTGGCGACGGAGGAGATTTGGGTCACTATTTGATCACACCAACAATTCCACAAGTAAACTGTATCTCCCTCAAATCATAGATGCCGTCAACACCTGGTGGTATTGAATCATCACTTCAAGAAATTCGTCGATCATCATTCCATTAGAAAATCACTTCCACCGAAGGGAGTGAAAGAAGGAGAGCAGAAACGATCAAAGGTCCCGTAAGTAGAAGGGGATTGCCACTTTTAGAAAATTTCAAGTACTGTTCTTGAACATATTCTTCACAAAGCAATGGCAATAACATCGACTGTACGGTTTAAACTGATTCAATGATATTGTAAGAGAAAGTCTTAGTATCACCAACTTTGAAGGTTACGGATTGGTCATCATGTCTAAGGGTCATTTGTTCACCGTGAACGTTGATCAAGGCACGTGCCATCCTCAAGAAAGACTTTCCTAAAATTAGGGGAACCCAGGATCGGCCAACGTAATCAACGACCACTAAAATCTGCGGAAAGAAGAAAGTTCCAACTTTCATGAAAACAAACAACCCTCGACGATGCCAGGTTGGAGTAGAAATCGTTCGTTCGGACAAGTTCAAGTATCATTCAGGTTTTGGTCAAAGCTGGAGACTTTAGTTTCGTTTCAAATGGAGAGAGGCATTAAGGTTGATAGCTTCACCGAAGATCGGCCAAGGCTAAGCATTCATTCATCTCCGGAAAAATCACACAGTATAAGAAAAACCAACCAGTCGATCTCTAAAGTTTCCGGAAACTATTTTAAGGATAAACCCCGATCCAATTCTCGTTTACCCGGTGTCTTTGTCAACTCAATCAATCTTATCTTTGTCAATTGAGAAGCGTTTCTAAACATTGGTGCAAATTTGGGCATGTTAGGAGAGGCGGTCCGCGAAGCATAGCTCGAAAAGGAGATCCCTGAAAAATCCCATAAATTTTTTAAGCTAGAAGATTGTCTTTTTCATGGAGCTTTTCTTTGTTGCCCTTGAAGGATATGCAGAGGATGGTTTTGAAGCAACAAACGTCTGCACCAAATGGTCATAGTTTGGAACCAACCCCGGAGTTGGATGTTTCGGTGCTCGGTAGCACCATATCCTTTGTCACCTCGGGTACATTTTCCGTCTCTTTAGAGGAGAAGAAATTTTGAGGTCCATTAAGGAAACACCCTTCAGGTAGTGATTTGCTTCACATCACCTTTCGGTAAGCGATGGTGTTGCTTGGAAAAGAACTCTTGCCCGAAGTAGAAGCTGATTACAATTCACGAATTAGGTGACTCATGGTGTTCTGTTATAATTGTGCCATTTGATTTGCATATTTTGCATAACCGCGTCATTAGCTTTGACGTAGTTATCAAAATCGGGCTTAGACACACCTGGTGCTAGGTGTGAATTGGAGCTTGGTAAGCCGAGCTTGAAAATGTTCGGAGGGTTGATTAATCTGGTTGGTAAACATGTCCGTCGAATGAAATTATTACCCCTATTGTATGGTTAAAATTGTTTTCCCGCCGTAGTTTTGGTGTGAATTGATCCACCGATTTTTGGTTTGTTTTGATGGTTTTGCATAGGTGGAAAACCCGAAGGTCAGAATTTGGTTTGCAACCATACTGATGTCGGTAACTGGCGATTCCGCTTGGTTGTAGTTAACTGCGCTGCTTTTGTGACACTTATCTTGATATTGTCATGATAAATTTTTCCAATCGATGTCTGAACAATTTTGGTAAGAAATGACCACCAGCCCCTCAAGTAATACAACTATGCTCAAAAAATCCGCTTTTACTGAGAGCGGGAAGCTTGGAAGTTTGGTTTTTCTTATCGAGAAATCAATGCTCTATACCATATCTTTTAGCTCGAGCAACATCGAGGATGAAAACTGCTGGGGTAGAAGAAGCATCGTACTCACTTTGGAAACAATGGCCTTGCTTCGTGAATTATGATGAACTTTGAGACTTGTTTCACGATGATTTTAGAGGCAGTTCTCGAGGCATTTTAAATCCAGAAAGTTACCACCCATTTCAGCGGAGTATCAATGAATCTTGAATCATTTGAATTTAGGGCATTATAGAAAGTATCGAGGTTGATGCACATTCTGAAAACCATGATGAGGTCGGGCACCCCTAAAGAATATCATTGAATCGGTCCCATGCCTCGTAAAACGTTTCATCAAATGTTTGTTAAATCTTGTGAAATCAATTCGAAGATTTGTTGTTTTTAGAGGGAGGAAGAATTTGTTACTGAATTTCAAAACAAGATCAACCGCATGTAAGAATCGATTGAGGGGCTCTTTATCAATCCAAATCCGTGCTGCTCCCTCTGAGGGAAAATTGGCAAATCATAAGCTTAACCGACTACACGGAGACGTTCGGGGAACCTTCATCGTAGAAGTTATCTTGTTGAAAGTATATCGGATGTGATCATGTGTGGTCTTCTTATACATGTCTAAAAAATTGTCTTGTTTTGGAACGAGATTTAAGTAGACCATGCTTGATCACAAGTTGTCGCGTTAATTTCGGGAACAACTATCGCATCCTCGGTAACTCCTCTGGGTGCTTCGAGTAATTGCGCCATAGTACGATTATCGGCCATCGTAACTATGGGAGGATTGTTATTTGGTTTCTCAAGATTGGGTGATTCAACAGAAGTTTGTCGGACTTGTTGTTGTCAACGTTTACGGACTTGAGAACTAGTGCGCATGCACAGAATAGAAATTTAAAAAGAAAATTTACACTAATTTTTTGGTTTTTCAATGATTTATTCACAATTGATTTTAACGGACAATGAGATAAGACAACTTCAACTAAATAATCTACTTACTTCACGGTAGCTCTTAAAAAGATAAACGCACAGGTGAGCGGAGGAGTAGGAATAGCGCGAAGCTTATTTCTCCTTTCGGGTCGTAGTTCCTTGGAACAACCCTCCTTATACCCACTTTATAGTTTGTTTAACTTTTCAAGGTGAGCCCGTTAACGGTCTTAAGCGAAGACAAATGGCCAAGTTTTAAATCTTTGTTTCGAGTTGAGGAACCAACAAGTTCACCGGAAGTTATTATGATAATGACCTCAATTTAGAATAATTAAATTTTTGTTATTTACCAATTTTGGGAATTTTAATTTTCTTTATATGGACAATGTTTTTTATAGTTTTTTGGTTTTTCTTTTGTTTTTATATGATAATTATACTAATAAAAGAAAATGAAATATTTTTTTACTTGTTTATATTTTATAGAAAAAATATGTCACAGATTCAAACACAATTTGTCCAAGACTTATCGATAATCGATTTCACAGCTTCCCCGGCAGCGGCGCCAAAAATTGACTCGCTCGTTCTTACTCCTTTTTTATATATAAATAAATATAAATATATGACAAGGATCAAAATCCACGAAATCAAAGAAACCGGAAGTAGTGTAGAGTGTTTTCGGGTCGTTATGTCCCAACGAGGCTAGAATGGAAAATCGAATGACGAATTGATAGATGATTTTTGAATATGACAAGGATATGATTGGGCACTAAACCTAATAAGCAAATGCACACAAAGATAAGCAAGGAAAATAAGCTAGAACAAGCATAAAAACTAGAAATGGTAAAAACACTTAAAATTTTTATACTAAGACACAAATAAGCTCAAATAAGCTTTAGTCAATACCAAATAAGCTAGTCTAACTCTAAATAAGCAAATTCAACAAGCAATTAAACTAAGATAAGTAGGAGAAACTCAGCAGTACTAACAACAGTACTAACTGTTTTAACTAACAGTACTAACTTGGAGTTAGTACTGCTGAGCTTTGAGTTAGTACCTACAAGCTAGCTTAAACAAAACACAAAGAAAACAAGAAATAAGCAAATAAGCTAAAACAGATATTCAACTATCCCTAATACACTCAGGTATAAGAATAAGCATCTGAAAATAAACAAAAATGGCAATAAGCTCAAAACTAAAAACTGATAAACTATTGAAATTGCTTAAAATTTAAATAAGCTAAATAAGCTTTACTCTTAACACATGTAAATGAAAATGTTTAATCTACACTAAAAAATCTAAGCAAATCTTAAAAAAGGCAGTAATTATAAGCTGATATAGCTAAAATGAACAACAGTACTAACAGTTTTTAACTACCATAACTAACTTAGAGTTTAAGTACTATAGCTAGCTTAAGTTAGTTACAAAGCTAGCTTAAAAACCCTAAAGAGAACAACATTACTAACATAAGGGTTAGTACTGCAGCTAGTTGGATGAAAACTAACCACCCTTAAAGTTTTCAAAAACCATTTTCTTCTTCTTAATTCAAGCTGATTTGATCCTAGTTTGTTAAAAACAGATTATCAAATAACAAATTAAGGCACTTATAAGCAGGTTTCAATCAAGAATAAGCACTTAAGTAAGCTGAATCAATCTAACAGTATTAACTAAACTAACAGTACTAACTGAGAAATTTGCATAAATCACTTTTAAACTAACAACTAAGCAAGATAAGCACTAAACATCATAGTAAAGCATAAATAAGCAAATATAAGTAACAAATAAGCACTAATAAGATTCTACGGGTAATAAAGCAAAGTAAGAAAAAGAGAAACTTACAACTCCCTTGCTCAAAACAAGGTTAAACCAAGAGTCTACAAGCTCTAGCTTGTATAAAACAAGCTAGTGAGAGTCCATAAGCCCATCCAGAACTGGCTTATCATCCATAAGCTGTGGTATATTTGAGTGTGGACCTTTTTTTTAGACTTAACTTAAATTCTTAGTATTTGAGTTTAGACAAATGACTTATATGATCTTATAAGACTTGAATCATATTAAGTAAAGCTTTTAACAAAGGAAATACAAAGAATCAAGAATTGACTTAAAAACTCCAAAATTTGCATTAAGACGAAAGTTAAAGTTACAAGACTTGGAAAATTAAAATTGCATAAAAATAAGCTAAAATTTAACTAAGAACTGGATAAAAATAAAAACGACACTGACTAACTCTCTTATCTTGGGTTACAATGGCCCTATTTATACTAAAAAACTAAGGGCTTGGCTTCTTGGTCTTCTTTCTTCTGTGTTTATTTGTAGAGACAAAAACCAAGTGTGCTTGTTGTGTGAGGTGATTCTAAAACAAATCACAGCCTTCAATTTCTTTTGTGCTTCTTTTGAGTCAATCACAGCCATCAAAATTACTTGGAAATGGTGAAGGATTGCCAACATGGCAATTATAAGTATGGGGGGAAGATAGTGGGGTGGTTGAAATGTTTTATCCAGGGTGTTGAATGGTTTGTAGGGTAAAAGTATAGGAAGACATCCCTTAGTTGTACCTGGGTTTTGTTTGGGCGGGAAAAATGGCTTTGGATAAATTGGCAGCTTTAGCCCCTCAAGTCTTATAACTTCAATGCAACTTCGCCCTTTTATGATATAATTTAGGGGTTTGGCAGAACTGGCCCCTAAAGTTATACTTTACCCGGTTTGCAATTTCGACCCTTGTCTTTTAACTCTTGTAATACAACTTGAGGTTTGGCAATTTTAGTCCCTTAAGTTGTATTTTCTTCACTTAGTTGACTTTTGACTTTGTCTTTTCTATTTTGTGCTCGGTTTTGTTTGTTTTTGGCTTTTGTTTTCGTCCTTTTGTGTGATATCCGCTTCCTACACAACACAAATGCAAAACATACAAATACGATGTATTTTTGGTACGTTTTTAGTCATTTAAGTCCGTTTTTAATGGAAATGGAATGTGTAATTAAGCACATAATCAAGACTCGACTTGTCTTTTTTGTTCCCTTTTTGCCGCGGCCTCGAACGTAAATCCAAACCCAAACCAAATCAAATCCAACTAAACCAAATTAACCCAAATCAAACCAAGCTAATCTTGATTAATAACCAACCAACAAAACACACCTTTGTGTGCCCTTACCCGGTTCGAACCTACAATCGAAACCAAAACCCCTTTAGTTTTCGATTTAAATCTCCCACCAAATGACATTTGACATTTGACACCTTTATGTGTCCTTGTAAACACTTTAAATAAAAAGTGACATTTGGCACTATTTATATAAAAATGAAATCTTTAAACGCGAGTTTTGGCCAAGGTCAAGGAACAAGGACTACATTCGTAAAAATAATATTTTACGATCTTAAAATGATAACGAGATACGTCGTAAATTTTCACAATGCTTAAAACGTGTAACGATCGCGCGGTCAAACGTTGACTCGCGAAACATCAAAAATAAAATTTTCTAAATTCCGTTCGTAATAAAATACAAAAATAATTTTTCACGACAAATAAAATTTTAGATGTCGACGTGTTTACATGAACGTATAAAATAATAATTATGACGTCGAATTCGAGATCGTCATACGTGTCGTAAAACTCGGGTTGTTATATTCCACCCACCTTAAGGGAGCGTCGTCCCGGTGCTCATCCTTTCTTACTCATCTTAATTTCACTTGCGGAGAGACGGTTTATTCGTCATCGAACGGATTCACATGTTTGTACTCAAAAATTTTGCGATAACTACTCACTTTGATGATTCCAGACGGAAGGTCAACGAAACAAATGGTAACTTATACCAACTAAATGAAAATATAATCGCAATCGCTCTTATCATAAGAGGCAAAATACGCCACGGAACATATCCGGGAATAACATAAATCGCGTCGTTCTTTAAAAGAAGACCTTTAAACGAAAGATCAACCAAAATCTTAATTTGGTGATCATTCCAACAAAACAAAGCGCACATCGCTTAACCAAGCATACGTCGCTTAACCAAAACCAAAATATAAATCAACAATCAAAACCAAAATACTCGTCATTATTCAAAACCTAAACATACGGTAATATTCAAAACCAAAATACACATCGATGTCCAATATCAAAACATATGTCGCCCTCCCGGTCTCATTAAAAATGCCCACCGGTTGTGAAAATATTTCGGAGTACACATGACCCCAACGCATTATAGCACTAACACATAAAATCACATAAGCACATAATCACATATTCGTCATTTCACGATGACTTCGCATTTCGGCTTAGCTTTACTTAGGCACTTTATCACAACTACTCATTATCACACTTAGCAACAATCATGCTCGCTTATTATAAAGCCTTAGCAAAATAACCATGCTTGCTTACTATGAAGCCTTAGCGAAACTAATAACGACATGTGAATAGGCATTACCCAAGCCGATCCAAATCACATTATACCATACTTGCTAAACAGTTAAGCCATTCTGACAATAAATTTTGACTAAATTACAGCTAAGTCCTAACCAACAATGATCATGCTTGTTAATCGTCAAGCTGTGATCGATAATAATTCCGACTTAATTATGGTTAAGTCCTAACCAACAATAGTCATGCTTGCGGTTTATCTTGCCACGAATGACTATAGACTTTCAGGATACCAATCCATGTTCACAAAAGACCTTTTAGGTGTGTGTACCCGTCTAATTAAACTTTCACTGAGCCACGGGTAAATATACCCATTCGCTCACATCCTAATCCATATCATAGGCTACACAAAAGCGACTTAAGCGCTTATTAACATTCAAAGAACATAGCACGTACAACACATTTTTCACATAATTCGGCGGCGATAATCCCGCTAGAAAACACATTTTGTCAAAAGACAATTCAAAAGCAATCAAGAAAACAATTGAGCATCATGGGCTCGTTGCTCGTTTGACGAAGAATCAAAATTCTAACATTTTCGTACCGCGACTAGCATAGTCGACATGGTCCTAACGCATCGCATCAATCTTAGATGACTCAACCAATCAAGTCGAGACAATTCCGCACATTCCTAATTCAATACCGTTCGACTTAAGGCGTTAGCTACTTTGATTGTTCCTCCAGGATGGAAACGGATGTCGCCAT
>BQNB010175137.1:0-10324 GCA_026074375.1 Tanacetum coccineum
AACCTCCGAGATTCATTGATTTCGAAAAACTGGATCATGTTTATAAACTAAAGAAAGATTTATATGGTCTTAAACAAGAACCCAAAGCTTGGTATGATAGATTAAAAGCTTTTCTTATTAAACATGAATATAAAATAGGAATGGTAGATAACACTCTTTTTACTAAGAAGAAAAGTTCAAATCTTATCATTGTTCAAATATATGTCGATGACATTATATTCGGTTCGACTTGTCACGACATGTGTGATGAATTTACCAAAATCATGCATGACGAGTCCGAGATGAGCATGATGGGTGAACTTAACTTCTTCTTTGGATTACAAATTAAACAAATAGAAGATGTTATATTCTTTAATCAATCAAAGTATATTAAAGAAATGCTTAAGAAATTTGGTCTAGAAGATTCTAAACCAATGAAAAACCCCATGTCCTCCGATACTAAACTCACGAAAGATGAAGAGTGTGAGTCGGTAGATAGTACCAAGTATCGAGGCATGATAGGTAGTTTATTGTACCTAACAGCAAGTAGGCCCGATATCATGTTTAGTGTTTGCCTTTGTGCCCGCTTTCAAGAGGCTCCCAAAACCTTGCACCTTGAAGCAGTTAAGCGTATCTTCCGATACATTAAAGGCACTACGCACTTAGGATTATGGTATCCTAAGGGGACCGGCATAGAAACCGTAGTATATGCCGACTCTGATCATGCGGGAGATTATGTGGACCGAAAAAGCACTAGCGTATTTGTACGTTCGTGGGATGTTGTTTGACATCTTAGTTCTCGAAGAAACAAACCGCTCTTGCTATATCCACTACCGAAGCCGAATATGTAAGCGCCGGAAAGGCATGTCAACAAGCACTATGGTTGAAACAAGCTCTCATCGACTACGTCGTACGACTTGACGACGTTCCCATCATGTGTGACAACAAAGGCGCGATTGACCTTAGCAAAAACCCGATGCAACATTCTCGTACCAAACACATCGAAATACGTCACCACTTTCTTCGTGATAATGTCCAAAAAGGACATATCTCAATCGAAAAAGTACCGTCCGTCGACAACATCGCCGACATTCTTACTAAACCCTTTAAACGTGAATCGTTTAACTATCTACGTCTTGGTTTAGGAATGATGGAACACATTCCATAAATCATATAAGTACGCTTCTCCTTCTTCTGTCTCAATTCTAGTTAGTGTTCTACTCCGTGTCGTGACAACTTAAATACTTCATCCGAAGTACTTTAAGCACCTTTAATTCGCGAAATGCAAATTAAAAAGTCACCACTCTTCGTAAATTTTTTGTCAAAATCAAGTTCAATAACATAGCCTGAGGGCGGCCCCCAATATATTTGAGACCGCTAGGAGATATGGGACAACCATCAGGAAATCCAAAATATGAACACTTAAACAAAAATTCTTCAAACCACGAAAACAAACACTCCCGTTCGTGCTGCAAGTGACGAAAACGCACAATAACCCACCCAAAACTCAAATCCAACCATTAAAACATCAATTGAAGATCAAATCAACATTAATAATCAATCCTAACATCAAAAAGATCATCAATTGTAAGTTATTTCTTCTATTTTCTTTCAATTTGAGTCTAGGGTTCATCATGAACACCAAAAATCAAAATTGGGGATTTTTTATTTTTCTTCCAATTTTGTTCCATTAGAACTTTTAGGATACAATGTACAACTAATATGCTTCTCGTAGACATAGGATTTGTACATATTAGTGAGTTTGTAGAAAAATTGATTTTGAACTAAAACCCTAATTTATTTTTCAAATCACTCACGTTAGGAACACAATAAAATTGCTGTTATGCATTGTTAATACAACCTAAAAATGTTTTCAAACACATGCATAATGATCTTATGAACAAATTTTGAGTTACATAATTCATAGGTATTTTTCGACTTGTTTGGATGAGCAAAATCAAATTAAGGAGCATTTGGGTTAACTCTTAGGATTTTATTTCTAGGTCGAGTTAATCGTTACTCCACATTTGTTGCATATTGGCACACACTAGACATCTTGTTAAATAAAGGAACCTGACTAAAATTATCTTCTTTTAATTATAGGTGAAATGAATTTGGAAGATGAATTACGGTACACTAAATCGTACATTCCAACAATCTCTGATGAAAACTATATTCTTGATATCTTAAAACCCATCATTCGAAACCTAGAATGTAAGTCAATTCATGAAGGTCGTCCTATATCTCCTGAATCCACTAAATACGATAATATTCAAACCCTCTTTCAAATTATCAAACTTGTAAAAATATATGAACTCCATGAAGGAATTTGTCCAAGATTTCTACTTGAATTTTATTCCTCAATAGAAATCACCAAAGACGAGAATCAAAACATCTTCTTAACATTTTGGGCTTTGAAAAGAACATTTAAGTTCTCACTCAAGTCGTTTGCCTCAATTCTCTCCATTCTATGTGAAGGAGAGTATTCTTACTCTGAAGAACCCTCTCTCGACTCCTTGAAAACTAATCAAGAATCAAACACACCTTATCAAACACACATCACAACACCAAAGGAAATCATTCAAGATAATGCCTTTGACACTCAAAATGAATCACCATTTCTTCCCGCATCATCATGTCACATGATGTATTGCATCTTAACAAGTACTCCTTTCAACTTTGGCTACTTTCTAACCAAACGAGTTGAAAAAAATTTAAAATCAACCAAATTCTCCAATACCAATAATCGAAAAATGATCTAAATCGTCGTATATAACTTATAATCAAAATTAATCCTCATCTACGAAAATCAAAATACAAATCATATTGGGGAGCCATGAAACCTTGGGTTCATCCCATTCATCTTCAATCAATCATCTACATATCTTCTGATGAAGTCTTAAGTGATGATTCAATTGTTAGTTAAGACATTTCTTGACTATTACTCAACATATGTGTTAGATCTTGAATTTAGGATCAATAAGCAATAGAGTGTGTGTTTAGGTGTAATGTGTGCTTATTCTAGAGAGAAAGATAGAAAGTAAAGAGAGAAAGAGGGAGGAGGAGGATTAGAGAAATGAGATTAGATTGATTAGAGAAGACCACCTTACTAATGAGGTAGGGAGGGGCATTTATACCTAAATACAAGGAAAAGCAAAGAGCTCTTGTTTTTTAGCTTTTAGCTATTTGTCGGGTCTCGTGACTTTATTTAAGTCACGAGCCTATCACCTAACCTATTACACAATATTATTTCTCTATTTATTTCAAGACATTTATCTCAATAAGATCGTCACTTTTATCATTCCTAACAATCTTCCCCCAAGGGACGATCATTGAGATCTCTCTTTGATTGCATTAATGATCATCATTTTCTTATTCGTAACAATCTCCCCCTAAAGGATGATCATTGAGATCTCTCTTGTGACCTTGATCTTTGAACTTTAATGCTCGTTTGTCTTGAATCTTGTTGTGTAATAGTGGTCTTGTTCCAATCATGCTCTTGTGATCTTGATCTTTATCTTTTCATTTTCTTTCGTCTTTGCCTTTGAGATCTTTTCATATCATCATTCTTTACCGTGAATCCATCTTGATTTATCTTTTGAAGCTTCTGACCAACATACTCATACTTTATTGACAGCTTACAATCTTCCTCATGTAGAACTTTTGACTTGAACAACAACTACAAATGATTTGAGGAAGTAGGAAGTTCTTTGATTTATCATAGTTGCGAAAGTGTTTCTTTGACCTTTGAGTATGAGATATGAAGGAATGAATATGACGGTGATCTTGCTTCTGAAAGGTAGAGATGTTGTTGATATCTTCCCCCAATTGCTTCCCCCCAAACGAACAACCATTCGTATGCTCATACTTCACACAAACAACTCATAGAAGAAAGAAACTATAACCTCCAAGTCAATTAAGTCCCGGATGTTGTATACACCAAAGTCAATTAAGTCTCGGATGTACACATTTCTTCCCCCTAGTTGTTGCACTATGTTGTATACACCAAAGTCAATTAAGTCCCGGATGTACACATTTCTTCCCCCTAATTGTTGCGCTCTATCGAAATATTCAGCTAGAACACTTCTCTTCCCCCTGATTATATTTGATGACCATCAAACATAATCATAATCTTGTTACGCCTGAATATTTGATAGTGAAGTCATGTGTGAAGTGCGGTCTAAGCATGAGAGTCAACTACTATATTTAATTCCAACAATCTCCCCTCATCAATATTGTGACATCATAAGTAACCTTGGTAATCCAACACTTCACTTGAATAAATCAAGGAAATGTTGTTTGTGTTTTTCGAAAACAAATTTCGAAAGAACACGATAACTACTAGATCACTTAGATTACTAGTTAACACTAATTGAATCATTAAACAATCATTTTCAAATTAGTGACCTACGTTCAGTGTTGGCTTGATGTTAGCACTGGTAGGATTTCCATCTATCATTGTGAAATACTTAATTTAAGTAACACTCTTTGAATGTTCCACCAGCAATGTCCACAATGACATGTACTGTCCACATATTAGACTCAATATAAGCGACTCTTATACTTTTTGTATCTTTGATGTTTAATACAAAATTACATATTTATGTCCTTGTGAGATTTTATGATTTTTGATCTCATTTGGCTCTAGACTCAATTAGTGAATTTTGGTTTTTGTGATCAGAGGCTGGAGCAGACTGTCACCTATTCAATATCAACTAACTCGGAGTGAGATGTCAATAGATTATGCATTTAATCTCCGTGACAATGAAACACGATTCTTTTGAGAGAATCTTTGAAGTGGCGGGGTAGGGTTATGCATGGGAAGGGTTGTGCATTGCATCACTGGGTCCACGATGTCTTTCTTCAATACCATAAATCAACATATGAAATCCAATAGCATATGTATTGACCCGGTTTCTACCTAAAGTTTTGTGTGGAGGGCTTCTTTTTTTTCACCCTTTATCCATACATTTCTTTTTTATTCTTCAACCCCTTTAATGTCTACCAAGACGTCATTACTATCATCATGTTGTGATTGTTCCAATGATAGCTCATGCCTTAGTTGACATTATTCCCATTCTCATTCTACTCCATCATACCTAAGGACTTCTATTCTATCTATGGAATGTCTCTGGGTAGATCCCTCTGGTTCTGGTTAGATCATGGGATAATACCTAACCTTACCACCTTAATCCTTTTTTGATCATTGTGAGGTAATTAGTTGTTGGGTATTAAGATCAGAACCATAAAACCTTTTTGAAAATCAATCAAAGTGTTTGATATAAATCAAAACTTTTAACACTTTGAAAGTTTCACCTTTGAGAAATACTCCCCCTACACATGTGCATAATAATATTGAAAGAGTTTTGCACAAGGAGGATAGAGTTCCGCACTTGAGTCAAAGACGATCACATTTTAATCACATTTTCTCCCCCTCAAAAATAACATATCATATGATATTTTTGATATCAATTGATTAAAATGGCTATTTGAGTTTTTGAAAGCACATGGGAGAAAACGGATATTGCATGATTATTATTTGGAACATTTTTGAATGTTTTAAACAATTTTGAAAAATTAGTTGTGCCAAGTGTGTTTATATCTAAAACGGATGGTCACTAAGCCGCTAACGACGATTTTCAAATACTCTCAAACGGATGCAACCCGAACGATGCTAACAACGCTTTCGAGTACCCTAGACCGGATGCAACTTAGATCGCTGGCACGCTTGTCGATATACTTAACAACAACTATTTTTGACTTGATTTTTTTCCTTTTGTTTAAAAAACATTTTTCCATTATACTCCCCCTTAATAATACAACACTTCACTTTGAAAGACGCCACAAGTATATTACGGGATAGAGTGAGTGTTGAGCACATTATTTTGAAAGATTTTGAATTATCTTTTAAAAATTCTTAAAAAATAATGCTCAAACACTACTTGTTTTGAAATGCTCCCTCTTAAAAATATATAAATTGAGTTAGCGAGGAAGGGAGTGTTGAATCCATAATTTGAAAGATTTAAAAAAAACCTTTTAAGAAATTCTTAAAAATTGTGTTCTACATTAAACATTTGATTTTGAAAAACTCCCCCTCAAAAGTAGATGTAAATCAAAAGATTTAGCAAGGAAGGGAGTGATTGAATTCACAATTTGAAAGATTTTGAAAAATCCTTTTGAGAAATTCTTGAAAATTATGTTCAACATTAAACATTTGGTTTTGAAAAACTTCCCTCAAAAGTAGATGTAAGTCAAATGATTTGGTGAGGAAGGGAGTGTTGAACACACAATTTAAAAGATTTTGAAAAAACTTTTTGAATAATTCTTGAAAATTTGTGTTCAATCTTTTGAAAACCATTTGACTTGAGCTTAAGATTTGAAATATCTTAATGAACTGGCTCGAGTCCGAGAAGTTGTAAACTTCCCGTTGTGAGGATAAATGTACAAAAATGCACGCTTTCCTTCATTTGAAGAACGAGTCCTAAGCTGACATTTACTTAGAAGTTGTATGTCCCGAGCAAGCTTTTTGAAAGAAGTTTTGATTAAAAATTGCTCAGGACAAAGAAGATTTCTCTTCTTTTGAAGATAAAGCGCACTGAAACGTACACTTTTCTTTTATTTGAAAACCGAGTTGTTATTTGTTATTTAATAACAAATCATTGACTAGAGCTACAAAACTTCGAGTGTTTTGATTGAATAGCTCAAGACCGAAAAGATTTCTCCTTTCATTGTGAAGGATAAACGCACTGAAGCGTACATTTTCCTTTTATTTGAGGCACGGGTTGCAATTTGACATTTGATTACAAACCATTTTGACATCGAATTAGACAACAACCTTTGGAACCCATTTAAACACGGTGCTAACGGGTTGCCATGCTAAACCAACTTTTTCCTTTCTTGACTGGTGGTGAACCTTCCTCTCTTCTTTCTGGGTCCGCTCGTACCAGCTAACTCGCTTTCCTCCTAAAGGGTCAAAAGGGCCTACCTGTACATTTAGCTGACTCTCTATGCCCCAAGAAGAGAATTGTCCAGTTATGGCGAGGAATAGGTCTCTATCCAGATGATAGATTGAAGAAGAAAGCTATGTGTGCCTTGCCTTTCCTCGAAAGGTGCTTGCAACGGGCTTTTATGAATTTCATTTGCGAAGTAGAGCCCAGCCCATTTAAGGCGGGGAGCCTAAAGAAGTGGGTAGGTTCAAATTTCCTCTAAACGAGAGTCACCCGAAGATGAGGGCGTTCGTTCATACTTCAGTTCAAAGCGCCAACAGGATTGGCTACGACAAACGTAAACCATTTCTTACTTCCAAACAAAGTTTTAACGTTATCTAATCAAATCCCAAATCTACCCGAAGACTTTTTGGTGGAGTTTTTCATTGTCCGCCTGAAACTCATGTTGTACAGCCAAGTGGAGAAACACCGAAGCACATAAATTATCGTAAATAAAGAAAAAGGTTTTCTAGCTATTCGTGGATGGGTTCGGAAGAATTTCATTTTTTTTTCTTTTGAATTAATACGTACTGGAGTTCTAACATTTGAATTTCTCAAAAAGAAACCAATTTAAAGTTGTGTCAAGTCGATGTAAAGATGTTGAGTTCCAACGAGGGCTTGAAACCGGTGTTTCATTTGAAAACAACTCTCGTGGAATCAACAGAGATTTAAAATTCCTTTTGATTTTCCATTGATTATTAAAACGCGGTGTTTCTTGTGGACTTTTAAATCTTGTTGACGAAGAAGATTTCCATTTATTATTTGGTGCAACGTTCTGAAAATCCATTTTTGAACCATTTGAAAATCTTCCATTGTTTTTGTTTTTCAAAGCCGATTCATTCTTGTTTCGCATCGAAAGCATTTCTGTTTTGGAATATTTGAAAGATTTTGAATGACTTTGCTTTGGTCTCCACACTTGTTTTACCGGTGTAAAACGAGAGTGTGGGGTTACAAAAACTTGATTCTTATCTTTTAAAGCACTTGTTTTAAAACCCACTTGAGAATTAGGTGTTTCAAAAGTTTGAGTTCTCTTAGACAACCTCCATACTTGTTTTACCGGTGTAAAACGAGAGTTTGGAGTTTCAAAAACTTGATTCTTTGCATTTGAAGCACTTGTCTTAAAAACCTTTTGAGGAGTAGGTGTTTTAAAACTTTGAGATTTCTTAGAAAACTTCCTATCTTTTTGCAAAGAATATGTTGTAAACTGAGAAACCCTTTTTGAAAACGGTTTTGGGAATTCACCCGTGTGAATCTTTTCCGAAACACTTACTTTAGGTTTTGAAGATTTTGAAACATTGGTATTTCTTTTTGTCTGGTTAAGAGAATCAAACTTTACTTTTAAAGCGTTATATGAAGTTCTCAACTCATGGTATTCTTTTTGACAAGAACGAATATCTTGTGATGCCAATTTTGATTTTAAAGTTGCAATTCGTTTCAAAAACTGATCTTTTTCATTTCTAGGCAAAGACTGTGCAGTGACTGGCTTTGAAAAATCCTTTTGCACAACAAATTTGGAAGTAAACCATGATTTTGAAAGTTGAAGGTGGTTTTCCCAAAATTAAAGATTTATCAAACTTAGTTTTTACAGACGTCCCTTTCAGATTTTCAAGTTGAGTCCTTAAATGAATAATTTCTTTCAAAAATTGATCCTTTTCAGCTTTAGAATCATCAACCTTACGAGCTCATTGTCGTTCGAGAACAACTTTTGTATTTTTAAGTTTTTCAAAATACGCTTCAAATTTAGCTGTTCTGTTTGACAATTCAAGCTTGACATCATCAAAATCTTTTATCTTTTGAGCAATGATCTTTTCGAGATGAGTAACCTTTGATCCAAAAACACAGTTATCTTTATCAAAAGCAATTAATTTCCCCATTGTTGCCCTTTTTACTTCATCAACGAAAGCATTCTCAAGATTATCCACTTTCATCAACAAATCATAATTTTCTTTTGTTTGTTTTTTTAAAGTCTTTTCTAGTTCAACAAACTTTGTTTGAAGAACACATGTTTCGCTTTCAAAAAGATTCTTTTTCTCCCTCGATTCCTTTTCAAATTCAGAACTCTTACAATCAACATTTGAACTTGAAAAGGAATCAAATTGATTCTTTTTGAATAATTCAATGTTTCCCAAAATGTTATTAAACTTTGTTTAAGCAAATTCAAACAATTGAGACTTCTGATTTTCTACCTCATTTTATGTTACATTTGAAGTTTTTGTTTGAACCCGTGACTTTTTGATTGAATCAAACAAGTTTTGGTAAGTCAACTTCAAGTGTTCATTTTTCTTAAGTAACGAAGCCACCTGATGTTCCAACTCAATGTTTTGAGTTTCTATCTTTTCAAAATCAAACTTTATTTTGACTTCATCACATTGAATGGTTTCAACTCTTAAACTTTGAACTGACTCAAATAAATATTTGTAAGTTTATTTTAAATGAGCATTTTCGATTTGTAATGATGCCATAAAATTCGCATTTTCTTTTTGCAACATTTTCAAAGAATTATTTTCTTGAGTTTTGTGTTGAAGTGCAATTTCAAAAGCAATGCTTTGTGCCTCAAGTTTGGCAAAATCTTTTTCAAGTTGAACAATTTGTTTTGACAACTTTTCTTTGAATTCAACAACATCATTACAAAACTTCTCACTATCTTTTGACTCTTTTAAAAAACGTTCAATCTCTTCGTTGTTCTTAATTTCCACATAAGACTGCATGACAATATTCTTAACATCATTAGCTATGTTTGCTTCTAAGAGTTGATCAATCTTATTTTGCAAAATTGCATTTTTCTTTGATGTTCTATCAACTTTTCTTTTCATTGACTCAAAAATATTTAACATTTCATGCACTTCCTCAATGAGTTCTTCTTTGATTCCTTTCAAATTCTTGTATAAAGATCTTGACATCAGTATCACATTGGTTTTATAAAACTCCTTTAATTCATTTTGACTATCAGACAGCCACCTACGTTCTGCGTCTTGCAAAAGAGTTTTATTAATCCTAGTGTGTAAACCAGTAATTGCATTACCAATTGTGTCAACCATTTTTAACAATCTACGTTCTTTTGGCATACTGGTGATTCCGATGGAATATCTTTAGACTCAGAACTATTATTGGAGGTAAAAGGAATTGAAAAATATGTTTGTTCAGTAGAAAATTCTTGTTGAGGAACAAATATTTCATAAAGCGCATTTACTTTGTCATAGTTAATTTGAACCATTTTGTTTCTCATTTTGATTTGACTTTCTTCTGCATCCTCTAAAGTTTCCTCTGAATCAGGTGAATCAATTATCAACTTATCACTATGAAGCATATCTCCATCATACATTTTAGGTTGTGCTGCAATGGCCTTCTTAAGACGTTCA
>BQNB010175140.1:0-13191 GCA_026074375.1 Tanacetum coccineum
GAGTTCATCTTTCTCAGCATCTTCTTCTAGCTTTTGTCTCTTCCTTGTGCTTTTTCTAGGAATGGACTTCTTTCTCTTTGTTGCTGGTTCTTCGACACCTTCTTTTAATGCTTCTTGTATTTCAGACTCTTCTTACACAACCTTTTCAGGAGACTTTTCTTTTGCAGGAGACTTGACATGAGATTTTTAAGGAGACTTTTGCTTCCCACTTCCATGCTCTGTATCCATTGGCACAATATTTTGATTGAAATCCCAAATCTTTTCAAAGATTGGACTTATGTCATTGTAAGACATTCCCTTGAATTGACTGATCTTGAAGTTCCCTTGGTTCTTCAAATATTTGATCATATTTCTTCTAGCTTGAGCAATGGTCTTTGGCTTCATTTTTAGAGAATGATATCTAATGACTGAAGGATCATTCCAGTCAATCTTCTTTGTAGTCTTAGCTTCATCCATAGCTCTTTTCCTTTCTTCTTCATCCCACTGCCTAGCAATCTCCTTATCTCTAGCAATTTGAGCTCTTTGTTCCTCATTCATTTGCTCTTCAAGTCTAATTGCTTTAGCATAACTTAACTTTTCCTGTTCAAGATCTTTCTTAGACTTCTTCTTAGGCTCTTCCTCTATCAATATGGCTTTTCCTTTATCTTTCCTTGATCTTTTCTCAGCACTTCTTCTTGAATATGTAACAGTTCCTCTAGTAGTACTAAGGTTTACCTCAGCAGTACTAACTGTTGGAACTTCTTCACTAGCAGTACCTTTCTTCAAACCAGTAGTACTAACTTCATCACTTGCTTTCTCACTTCCCTCTTGAGTTTGAATGACTTCAGTTGGAGTCACTTCTTGAATGAATAGTTCAGTGTCAGTGCAAGTGCTTGCTTTTTCTTGAACCTCTTCATCAAATAACTTCCTCCCCTGTTTGGAAGAATCATCTTCAAAGGCTTCATCATCAGAAATAACAATCCTAGCTTGTCTCCTTGCTTTCCCAATCTTTAGCTGAGACTCTAGCTTCTTGACACTAAGAATGAGCTTGGTATAAGCAGAACTGTAAGTTTTCTTTGTCTTCATCAAGTCAGCCTCTAAACCTCCAATCCTGTCAGAAAGAGTGTTAACTAAATCCATCAATTCTTGAAGTTTCAAACTACCCTCATCACTTCCATGTGAGTGAACAGCATGGAGAGGTGAGTCATGGGGCGTACGAATATGGTATTCTATTCCAGGATGTGTTGGTGAAGGTTGTGTGGGTGATGGTTGAGTGGGTGATGGTTGAGTGGGTGATGGTTGAGTGGAAATAGGCTCAGGTGAAGGTGACGGTATAGGGGAAGGTGAAGATGTAATTCTAGAAGGTAAAGGTGAGGGTTCAATATCATCTAACATAGTGGGAAATAGAGCAACCTCCTGGCCTGAGAAGCCCTTAGTAGGCCTCTTCATATTGCTAAACACCTTCATGGTTAAAGAGGGAACAAGATAGGTTCTAGTATGTTGTTGAAACTGGTTTTTCTGCATATCTAGGCATATCTGTATAAACCTAGGGTACATCAAAAACTTATGGGGACTAGTGATGTTAGACACCATGTGTTCAAAGATCATCCTAGAAAAATTAAACCTTCTATTTGTGGCTAAACAAATGACAGCAGCTGCAATATTACTACTAAACTGCTCCCAAGCAGTCTTCTTTGGGCTTAAACAATGAAGAATATTATGAATAAGAAACCTCCATTGAGGTGAAAATGCACCTTTTTGAAAGGTTAACTTATCTGAGTCGGTATGATATCCCATAAGCGCCAGTTGTTCAAAAATCTCTGTAGTTGGAATAGAGGTAAGACCATCATGATCATCCAACTTGAGATGTCGCCGTAAAGAACCTTCAGTGATTGAAAGTGAGTGTCCATCAATAGTAGCATTAATCTTTACGCCGCCATTATCATCAGTTAAAGTCTCAGCAGTCCTCCAAAATTGTCTTATAAAGGAGACACACACCTCTGGCTTCTTGGTAAGTGCATAGCAAATATGACTTCGATTGAGGAAATCTATGATCTGATGAAACCCTGCACTTCCCGTAGATTTTTCCAGAAATGCTACCATGTTATGCTTGTCACAGAAATCCAAACTTGCCATGATTAAAGTTGTGAGGAATTGAGTGGGATATGATCGCGTATGTAAGTAAGAGGGCTGGAGAAAGTTAATTGCAATTTAATAGAGAAAACAGAGAGATATTTGTTGACCAATAATAATAAAGTTGAAGTTTTCGTGAATAAATAAAATGAATATATAGTAGATGCACGAAAGTCCAATTGGTCAAACCCCTATTCCATAGGTATTTGGCGGAAATATCTCAACGGCTCTATTAATAAATAAAAATTTTGTTAGGCCCAAACAGTACTAACGGTCATTCAGCAGTATTAACTTTGGCCTAGCAGTACTAAAATATGCCTAGCAGTATTAACTTCTCCACCCATAAGCAGTACAAACTCCAAAAGTTTGTATGACTAAAAGCAACTCTTCACACAATCTCTCTTTCTGTTTTTAGGCTCACACTTTCATCTCTCAATTCTTTTTGGCTCACTTTTCACTCTGTCTATTTTTCACACAGCTCTCTTTCTGTTTTTGATCTCACTAATTCTCTCTGTTGTTTTAGCTCACAAATTCACACAAAGTGTAGTTTTTGGCAAACTACCAGCCATAAACGGATTTGAGAAGTCTTTACCAATAGCCGTTTGCTTTGGACTAGCCATTGCTTCATTAGAAAAACATGGTGCAATGATAACCATATAGTTTTGAGTAAACTACCAACTATAAACGGATTTGAGAAGTCTTTACCAGTAGCCGTTTGCTCTGGACTAGCCAATGCTTCATTGTAAAAACATGGTGCATTGAGGACCATATAGTTTTGAGTAAACTATCAACTATCAACGGATTTGGGAAGTCTTTACCAGTAGCCGTTTGCTCTGGACTAGTCAATTCTTGATGTCTATTAGACATGGTGAATTGATGACCATTTGTTGTGTGGTGTAACAACCAACACTTTAAGAACAACCAGCATGTTTCCTCCCCTCAAATAATACATTATGGAATAATCAATTTCACACTTCATTGTTTATCCTGAAAAAGTTAGCTTAAAACCAAGAAAAACAAAATCCAAACATGTTTCTTGTTTAACAGTATTAAGTGTTATTCACAGGATTAACAAAGATACATAGAGATAACTAGCAGTACTAACTATAAGTAACAGTTTTAACAAACAGTTTTAAATATAACTAGCATTAACTAATTAGACTAGCAGTATTAATTGACAAATAGCTAACAGTACTAATATTTAACAAACTTTACAAAACAAACAAGAGATTTGGGCCTTAGGGATTGAGCATTCCAATACTTGAAACCAAGTACTGAAATCTACCAGCATCAAAACCTTTTGTAAGAAGATCTGCTACATTAAGTGAGTATCAAATTTAGCATTTGAATCAACTTTTGTATTACAATCTCTTATAAAGTGATGCCTAATCTCTATATGTTTTGTTTTAGAGTGTTGAACAGGATTTTCTATGATACAGATAGTACTGATATTGTCAATGTAAATAACAGTGTTCATAAAATTGTACCCATAATCAAGCAATTGGTTTTGGATCCATAGAACTTGTCCACAGCAATTTGCAGCAGCCACATATTCAGCTTCAGTTGTAGAAGTGGCAACCACAGTTTGTTTCTTGCATTGCCAAGAAATCAACCTATTTCCCAAAAATTGACAACCTCCAGTGGTTGACTTCCTATCAAGTGTAGCTCCAGCATAGTCACTATCAGTATAAGCAACTAACTCCAATGGAGAATCCTTAGAATACCAAAGACCTAGAGATGGTTTGCCTTTGAGATATCTAAAGACTCTTTTGACAGCTAAGAGATGGGAAGTTTTTGGGGAAACTTGAAACCTTGCACATGCACAAACGGAAAACATGATATCTGGTCTAGATGCGGTAAGGTACATCAAAGATCTAATCATAGACCTATAAAGTTGGTTCATCAAACATCATCGCCATCTGTATTTTAACCAAGGGCTTTTCAATCTGTTGGAACTGGAGTTTGAAGGGCCAGTGAGAGGAGAGAAGACGGCAGACTTCACATCTGTGTAGTTGAACTTCTTCAGGATTTCATGGACATATTTATCTTGACTAATTTTTTAATATGCCTTCTTCTCTTTCTTTTTTCTTTGGGTGGACCGGCAATTCCCAAAAAAAAAAAAAAATAAAAAAAAAAAAGAAAAAAAATAAAAAAAAAAAAAAAAAAGAAGAGGGGAGTTCTCCCATAGAATCTATATGAAACTTATCCGTAATGAGTTTCTCCAATTCTTCACTAAAGCTTACCTTCTTTTGGTTAGATTTAGGGATCCAAAAAAATGGACTGTCTTCAAACATAGATTTGAACAAGGTAAATTATTGCTCCCCCTTTTTTTTTCCTCTGTTCTGTTGTTGGCTTTTGTTTGTGGTTGTAAATGAGTTTTTTGATCAATCTGTCTCTTTGAAATCCATTCTCAGAAGTTAAGGTGGCCAAATGTGTCATACAAGTCTCCTGACGGTGCTTGTGATGATTGGTCCATATATATAGTGATTTCACCATACTCTTTGTTATAAAATTTATCAGGATTGGGCAGGTGGGGCAGGATAAGGGTCTTCAAACCCTAAAGGTTGAACAGACATACACTCCTCTTCAAGTAGACCATATAAGAATAGCCCCTTTATTTTGACATCCATTTGGTAGACGGTTAATAATTAAACCCCATATATAGGCTTAGGCCAAAAAAATATTCTTATAAGCCTCAATCCTAGCCATGAAGCAAATACTTCTTCATAGCAATGCCCTTTTCTCTCTGAGTATGTCCTTGGGCAACAAGGTTCTAGCTTAGTTCCTGTTGACTATCCCCCTCCCTCTCATTCTTTCTTGTTTTTGTTATAGACCAACCTTATGTACCAATAGCCCTATGAACCTTTTAGCAAGTCTACAAGAACCCTTAACATTTTGCAGTTCCAGTGCAGTCTTGACTTGTAGGAGTTTCTTGCATGCCTTCTACCCATGCAGGAGGGATCACTAAGAGCTTTAGAAACTCTCCTTTGGTTCTTTTTGAGGATATGAGCAATGCAAAAAAATGGCATGTATGTAAGTACCTGGTTAGTCTTTCCTTCATATATGGGCACCAAAGAAATCCTAGTTAGAATAAGAAGTTGTCATCTTCTGTTTGAACAGAAGACTGATATCACCATTCACTTGATCATTTGGATGCATCTTTGTGAATTCTTGTTTTGAGGAGTGGAGATAACTCTTTGAGATGGTGGGAATTATGGCCTAATTCAATTTCTTGTTCCTCTACTTGTGTGTCAGGCAGTTGTAGGAATTGGGTCCCATCAAGCCTTCAGGAGTTAGCTGTTAGTCGAGAGTAGCAAGTATTAAACTTCAGGATCAGCAGCCAGTACTAATTTCTCTTCACCAGTTTTAATTGTGGGACTGGCAATGTATTAACTTGGTGTATCATCAAACCATTATCCTGAAAACTGCAATCATCTTGAATCCCATCTTGTTCTTTATTTGTATTCAGCAATAGATTTGAGTGATGATCTATCCAAGTATGAGCATCCTTCCATTTTGGCATGAAAATACCAATCTTGATCCTGTTGATGTGGTTGTGCTAGGGACTCTCAGAACCTTCTTGTATACCTGCAGAATGAATCATTAGAAAAGAGTCCCTGCAACCACTGGCACATAATTCATGGTTTGGGTTAGAGATCTAGAATCAAAATAGCCATTGGGACCATTTCCTTTCTAAACTTAGGTTTATTTTTTTTTTTCCTCTAAAAACCCCAACATGCCAAGTTTTCTGTACTTCCTGGTTCTATTGTTGGTTATACCCTAAAAGCTTTGCTACTTTAATGATATACCCAACAAAGAAACCTTCAATCACTTTGTCCATCAAACTTGCCCCAACTTATCTAAGGTATTTCAGAATTGTAACATGAATCCAAATGGCATTCATGAAGGCCTATAGCTGGGTTAATAACCCCTAAAGAGTTCATAAGGTAGTCTTGTTATGAGCTTTGACTACTAAGATCTATTTTGTACCATAGCAAGCAGTAGAAACAGGTTCTGCCCAAAATGTTTGTGGGTAATTAGAATCTGCTAACATTGTTCTAGCAGCCTCAATGAGAGTCATATTCTTTCTTTCAGCTACACCATTTTGTTGAGGTGTCCTTGCTACACTGTATTCTCTTTTGATACCTTTCTCTCTACAAAACTCATCCATCACATGGTTTTTAAATTATGTCCCATTATCACTTCTGATTATCTTAACTTTCTTATCCACTAGGTTTTCTATCTCTTTGATAATGTTTTTAAGGATCTCACTAGTTTCATCCTTAGTTTTTAAACAAGAAAAACCATGAAAATTACTATATCTCGTTAACTACCCAAGCAATACTTTTTATGCTAAGATGCTAACAAAAGTTGATCCAAATAAAAAAAACAGATCAATATGCTGCTAATCAATGGTCTTAGTAATGGACCTAAAGGCTTGGACTTACAAGAGGCTCTATGTTGCTTGCCTTTAAGACAGGCAACACAAGTTTGATCATTCTCAAATCTTTTTAAAGGTAAATCTCTTACAAGATTTTCTTTGACAAGTTTAAGTGATATTTTTAAAATGATCATAGACCAACCAAGCCTCCTTGCCATACATTGATTCATCAGATGTAGCCTTTGCAACTAGACAAGTTAAACCATCTTTAGGAACTATGTTTTTCATATCAAAACTGTACATGTTGTTCTGTCTAGAAATTTTAAGAAGTGTCTGATTTTCATCGGGCAACTTAAAATTGGGAGATAGAACAAGACATTCAAAGTCAGTAAAAAGAACATAGTTCTTTTTGTCACACATTTGTAAGACACTAAAAAGGTTAAACTTCAACTCTTTGACAAAATATACCTCTTTTAAATCAAGTTTATCTGTTTTGATAGTACCTTTACCAGTGATTCTCCCTCTATTTGCTCCTCCACCAAAAGTAACAAAACCTCCATCAAATTCTTTGAAATCTGAAAGGTGAGCTATGTTTCCAGACATGTGCCTTGAGCATCCACTATCCACAAATCCTTTTTCATTTAATTGGGAATTGCTCTGCACACAAAAACTTATGAAGTTAGTTACCTTTGGGGACCCAAGCCATTACTGACTTGGATCTGCCTCGTACATCAATATAATTATATTTGTTAAAGGTTAATGATGCACCATTAGGTTTGATAGGTCTCCAAACCCAACATGCTGAGGGCTTAACAGCATTAAATCCCCTTGCCCTGACAGTATTAACATTTGGCCTAACAGTATTAACAGTTTGTTTACCAGTATTAATATTTTGAATATTAGACCTTTTTATTAATGTTGTATTCTTGTAAAAGGGCCTTTGTGCTTGATTTTGAAAATGAGTCTTTGGTCTAACACAAGAAACTGTTAGTTTTGGGTGAGCAGTATTATAAGGCCTAACAGTATTATACAACTTAGCAATTACTAAAGGGTTGACAGTAGTTAACAGACCTAAACAGGACTAAGAGGCTTTGCATTTTTTGACAATTTTTAGGCCGTAAGTCCTCATTAGACTGCATCTTGGAACCTTTGATTATTTAAGCATTAGGGACAATTGTATGGAAATGTGATCAAGAATTACCACAAATGAGCAATGCCTTGTTATGAAAAACAAAGTTACATCCTAATTTATCAGATTTCTTACCATTCCAACTTCTTTGGTTCCCCCTAGGTCTCTGTGACCTATACATCTCAGCATACCTAACTGTTCTTCTACTTGGTTCAACAGTTTTAACTGACTCTTTCTTAGTAGCAGTAGGTATTTTCTTTTCTATCTTAGGGATAGACTCAACTTCTTCCTCATCATCTGACACCCAATCTTCAATAATTAGGGCATCAGTATTCTCTCTAGCCTTTTGAGGTTCTTCTACCCTGACATGATTAGCAGGATGGAAAAACTTTTCTTTCCAAGCTTTGTCTACCTTAAATGGAGACACAACGGAGCTAGTTTCAGTAACAGTCTTGGGTTGTTGTGTTAAAGAGTCATCATTCGTCTTCCTTAGAGAATTATTTTGACTTCTATATTACAAATAGTGGTTGGCTTTAAACTTGAATCCCTAGGACCATACTCATTTACCTTAGGTTGTTTGAATTCCTCAAGACCTGAATAAGACAAATCTAAAGGTGTTGGTCTGTTGAGAATTAAGGGATGAGGTGAGGGGACAGCAGTATAACCAAAACCCCTTTTGCTCTTGTCAGTTACCTGACTTGCTAACAAATCATCTAAGTCTTTAGATGATTTTTCAAACTTTGCTAGCTTAAATTTCAAAACCCCTCTTTTTCTTCCTTAACTTTTTTCAAGTTCAGTCTTAACTAATCCCATTAGATAATCCTTTTGACCTTACACTTCTTTCAACAAAGCAAATCTCTTTAGAATAAACATGACCTCAGGATTCTTTATATTTAACTACTTTGTGCTTCTAAAAAAATTGACGTCCTCTTGTTTATGTAGTGCTTTAAAGGCAGTTAGTTGTAATCATTAAATTAACTAGTATCTTCATTACTGTTTTTAAGAGATTTCATAATTTGAAAACAAGATTTATCATTTGACACCTCAGAATCTGTGAATGCATGAGAGCCATTTTTGCTTGAATTTCATCTCTGCCATGTCACTCCAATCAATCCAGCACCATTATAGCACACATTGGCTTTTTCAGAAAGAAGTATCTTCAACCTTACTGCCTTTGATGTGAGACTTCCTTGATTCCTATTTTGTTTTCTTTACTTTTGGTGCTTCGCATTCTTCTGGCAAAATGTCCCTTTTTATGTACAAGTTGAAACATTTACTTTTGATTTATCATATCCAGCTGTGCTACTTCCATCAATGATGATCTTCTTCCAGTTTTCTGATTGAACTTTCGGGCCTCATGCTCAGCAGTGCATATTCCACTTTAGATCCATTCGTTCCAAATCATCATATGAATTTGTCAAGATCTTCAAGAATAAGTTGAGACCTTGTGGATTGAGTAGACAAAAAGGCATAAACTGTGGCATCACTAAAACTAGCAGTCTAGCGTATTAACCTTAATGTTGCCTTGATATAATCTCCAGTATTTAACAGTATTAATAGTATTAGTACATGCTTGGACTCGGAAGTGGTTAGGAAATGCCTAGTTTCTTATCATCAGTATAGCAACAACAGTTCTCTTAAACCTTTTGTTCAACAATTTTAAAATTGTTGTCAAATCAAGCCAATCCCATAGTTTCAAAGTGGGTTTGTTTAATCCAGACTACCACATGTGTATCCCATTCTGAAGGTAAGCTTCTCAAAAACTTAACATTTAAATCCTCTGGAGGAGTATCTACACCAAGAATTGCCAATCTACTAACAAGCTTTTGAAGCCTGTTAAAGATAGAGTCCAAAGATTCTGAATCTTGATAGCATTAAAAGTTTTCATAAGTTGCTTCAGTAAGGCTTTTATGTGCTTTCTGTGTAGCATCCATTTCCTCCAAAGAAGCTTTATAGCCAATTAAACATAGAGTTCGAGCATCAGCATACTTGTTTAAGGTAAGCTCGATGTTCATTTGGGTGTGCCATGAGGAAGAGCACTTCTGGTTTTTGACATCATTCTTCTTTGCACAATCTTTTCTTCAGTAGAAGAGGGCACTGTCAATTTCATTCCTAATTGATGGACCAGATTCTGGTGCTGTAACAGGAATAGGCACCCACGAATTTCCATTTTCTATTACCTCCCATAATGCATAGTCTTGGATCTGGAAGTACTGCTTGATTCTGATTTCCCACATCTCATACTCTCCTAGTTTGAGAATGGGAAGCTTTGCCAACGCATTGTTCTGAGAATTTTCTAACTCCATTTTCCCTAGATCAAAGTTTCTCAAAGCACAGGCTCTGTTACCTATTGATGATTCCCCACGACTTGATCGATTCTTTATGATATAAGAGTTTGTTACCTTGGATGAATCCCAAAATAAACAAAGATGAGACTTTTGTATATATAACCAAAGTGTTTGTGGAATTTCACTTTGATACTCTAGAGAAAGAAGTTTTTAAAATGACCAGTAATGACCACAAACAAACAATGAACACAAAACTCACTGCTTCAATATTATTAAATAATACGAGTACTCTTGAAGTATGGGGTTTCAACCTTGAGCTATTTCATTTTCTCTCTTTATGTATCTCTTAAAGTTATATTTTACACTACACTAGGGATCTCCTTTTATAGAAATACAAGGAGCCCTTTACACATATATCTGCTATCTTTTGGATCAGGTTATTAATTTTCAAAACTAAAAACTCCCGAAAATTACTATCCAATGATTCTTATCTTTAGGTCATCAAGCTTTTGACCATTTGCAAGTACTACTTCGTTCTACTCACAGTATTAAGTTTACCTTGGGCTAGTACTAACTTGTACTGGCAGTACTAACTCCTTTAGTACGCGTTGGCAGTATTACAGTCATATGAAGATTTCTTCCTAACCAAAGGTGCTTTCTCATTTTTACATAAGTCTACTCTTTTTTACATCGGAATACCGACTAGTGATTCCTTCTCCAACGTATTTTGGCCATCCTACAATCTATAACTGCGTTGGCGAACTAGGAATCCTCTTCCTACAAGCAAAGGGGTCTTGGGGTCCTTCTTCATATCAATTACGTAGAAGTCATTTAATAGTTTTAGTTTTCCTATGTGGACTTCTACGTCTTTCACAATCCCAACAGGGTAGGATTTGGTTCCGTCAGCCAATCCAAAGATATGGTCAGTCTCTTCTAATAGTCCGATGTTAAGCTTTTTGAAGAGGTAAAGTGGGATTATGTTTATGCATGATCCTAGATCAGCTAAGGTGTCAAAAGGTTTTGAGTCCCCTAATCTACAAGGTAGTGGGAATAGTTTGGGGTCTCCTCCAATTTTGCAGGTCTTTACCTTGGACAAATGTGATCCGTTTTTTGCCTAGCTCTAAGCTCTATACGTATTTATCAATTTTATAGCGTTATTGATTAGGTTTTCGGTGTGGAGCTAGACTTCAAAAACCTGGTAGGTTAATATGGTTAAATCTAGAATTCATCTTTAAGAGTTGGTTCGGGTTCCTCAGTTAAGTTACGGATGGTTCGAGTTCAATCAGTGTTGCATGCCTAGGCTTGGTTGGAAATGGTTGCTCCTTGAAATGTGCCTTGATACGTTGATTGAGGCAGATGGGTGAGAAGAGCATTGGGGTCATTGTTGGGTAGAAGAGCAGACAAAACTTGTGAGTCCCTCAATTTCGGTTCTTAACCGTATCGCTAGGTAATGCGCCCGCTATTTGATCGGTGATGGCTTCAACACGTGTGTTAATTTTGTTAGTCAATATCAACTTGTTGTAGTTTGAATTAGCTTCAAACTTGACAATTTGGTTTGAATGCCATGGATTAAAACCAGTCCTTCTATATTTGATTGATTGTTAAAATTTTGAGGATGGTTGTTGAAGGAATGGTTCGGGATCAAACCGTTGGGTTAGAACCGGTTAGGTGGGTAAGGATCATTGTAGATGTCTCCTCCAGACAAGCATACTTGCTCGGATGGGTTGCTTTGCTCACATTCATTAGCCTCATGGGATCCTCCGCAATAATCGCAAATCAGGTAGGGGTTTTTAAACCCGACCTCTCGAGTAGGTGTTTCGAGGAAAGAGATTTGCTTACAGACCCTTTTTAAACGCCTCCGGAGTGAAGGTTGCATTGCTTCTGAGATGGAAGAGACGTTCATGGAGGGTGATGGTTCATCTTAAAGATCGTCTTGGTACTGGACGTATTCTTCTATTTTATTCCATCCTTCTTCTTTAGTAAGGGAGCTGAAGCAGAATTGGGTGAATTGATCGAGCTTCCTGCGGTCGATCCGAGACATGTTGTCGCAAAAGATTTGAACCAGAAGGCATTTTTGTATCCCATGATGAGGCACCTGTTTGATTAAGTCCTGGAAACGGATCCAGACACTTCTGATAGGTTCGTCGTCCCCTTGTTTGAATCGGAGGATTAAATCTCTAAGGGCCGAGGTACGTCCTACTAGAAAGAAATGGTCAAGGAATCGGGATACGAGCTGATCCCATGTTGTGGCTTGAGTGGGGGGTATTCTGTCAAGCCATTCTGCCGCTTTTCCCTTGAGGGAGAAGTGGAAGAATCTTAACCTAGATGTATCCCTTGTGGCTCCATCAGCTTGTATGTTATCAACGATACTTAAATAGTGTTTAACATGACGGAGGGGATCCTCGGTTCTCAGTCCCTGGAATGTGCATGTATTTTGAATCAAACAGATGTCGCGTGAGTCAACGATTCTTCCGGTTTGTTCGGTTGGAATGGTGATTGGATTTTGGAAACCGGGGGATGTGGGGTGAGAATGCTCATGTAAGGTCTTGGAAGGGGTTGGCGGTTTAGGTCTGGTGTTGTTGGATGAGGATGCATCATCATCAAAGAGGTTTCTTCCGGCAATAGCAAGAGATTCGTTTTTATGTGATCTCAAGGCGGCTCTCCTAAGCCTTCGGAATTCTCTTTTGGGTTCGTCGAGAGGTTATGTTAATCTCTTAACGGTGCTACGCGTCATGGTGACAGATTTACGAGACAGATCACACGAAGAAAAGATAGACTACAAGAAAGCTAATGTGCGGAAATTAAATCTTACTTGAAAGGATTCAAGCAAGTAGAACTAAGCTAAACTATGATCAATACCTAACTATTCCCCGACAGCGGCGCCAAAAACTTGATGCGGTCGTCGTTAGACTTCAACAAGAAGTTTTACAACTCCCTAGACAGAGCACCTAATCGTTGTAGTAGTAGTATAGGTAATACTCGGGGGGTTGTTATCGTTCACTCGAGGAATAGGTTGGGAAGGCTTGATCACGGTCTAACAAAATTCTAAAGGTTGAGGGAAGATTCTTTTTGTGTTTTTGTATTTTATGAAAAGCAAGTAAATCATATAATTGGAGAGGTTTGGTTTTGGTTTTGGTTTTAGCTAATAAACTAAATATAATCTAAACTAATGGTGATAACAATAAGATAAAAGACTATGTTTATTTAATCATGTATTACTCCCTAGGTTGCTTCTCCTAGTGTTGTTGCCTTGTCACACTTGTGATGATCTATGTAATTAT
>BQNB010175141.1:0-13190 GCA_026074375.1 Tanacetum coccineum
GATGTCTAAACTCCTTCTTGAATGATTACCTTTGTGAGGATGTTGTGTTAATCAAAAGGGTTTATAAATCCAAGTTATCTTTAGAAAATGTGCAAGCTGTAAAATCTAAGTGTGGGTTAGAGCATGCATCTAGGAGCTGGAATCTTAAGTTTAAATCAACAATTTGATTTTGATTGAAACAAAGATAACTCCTGAGTACACCTTAAAGCTAGTCAGAGCATTATGTTTTGTCTTTCTTATATCTTATGTATGTCAACGTATTGGAAATAATATTTCACCTAAGCTAGATTTTAATCCTTAGTTTGGAAAAATATTTCTATCGATAAATATAAGAAATAAAACATGTAACCTTGGAGCATACGTTTACTAAGATAAACATACACGATTAATAAGTCTAACATAACATGACACATCATTGAGCAAGACTTAAGTTCTATCTCACCTGATGAGTTAAACACATGTTTGAAAATGTTTGGTTCAGCTAAAGGTTTTATTATATATGTCATGATATGTATTAGACTAATTGTAACACTTTCATGAACGCAAGATGAACCTAAAACCATAGTATCTAAGTGAAAGTCATTAGACTATTATAAAAGGAACATTTTAAAGGCCTGCAAAGGACTAAAGACATGTTCACAGTTTAAGGATTTTAATGAGGAGATTAGTGTTGAGGTTATACACTAATGCTTATTTTGATTGAGATGATTCTAAATCCTAGTCATAGCGGGATTTTCATCATAAATGATAATATTGTTGACTAGACATGCTTGATTGAAAGCATTGTTGCACTATTCATTAAAGAATAAGAATACTTTATAGTTTGGGAAGCTGTTAAGAAGACTGTCTCATATAAGTGGTTTTGCTTGCTTCAAACAACCTATGTAATTTGTTATGGCGATGCTAGTATTATTGTATTAGCACTTGAACGCACATATACAAAATGACAATCATCGTATTATTCAAAACCTTCACTGCTTGTGAGTTTTGAAACAAGTATTCTCAAAGGTCACTCAGATGACAACTTAGTTGGTACTTTTTACAAAGTCAATGTCTTGTACCAAACATGTTTATCATGCTAGGAACATTGAACTTTGACCTGCTAGTAGTCTCATGTATATCTGTTTTTAGTATTTGGATAATGGAACGTTAAGCAGTTGTATTAAGCAATGAATTGATATACCTGGTATGATCGTCTTCATTTATACAACTGTGTTCTATATTAGCATGTTTAAATCCATGAATAATTTATTTATTCTAAATTTAGTAGTAAATTTTTGTTTTCAAGATTATATCACTTAAAGGTATGAATAAATAAATGCTTAATTCATTTTATGATCAAAGGAAATTTTTATTCAACCTTACACTTTTATAAAATGTTGTAAACATTTTTATAAACATTACAAAACATTTTCTACAATTAAAAGAAATGTTTTATTCAAAATAAACATTTTGAAATTCAAATTTTCAGACCTAAAACGACTAGAAAGTTCTAGAAAATCCCCCCTACACAAAAGGACAAATTGGGGAGCGCCCAGTCTAGAGCGGCCCCCTTAAATACACGGGCGGCCCCCTTATCTTTAAGGGGACCGCTCACCTATTTAAGAGGACCGCCCATAGGCAGACGCTCCTCTAGAATGTCCTATAAATACTGGACGATTCCCCACTATTTTCTCACCTTTTGCACTCATTCTTTCTGATCAAAAACAGCCTACACATCTCATTAAAATCCTTTGATCATTTAATCATAAAGCTTTGTTTTCAAGTGATCCAAGCTTAATTCCTCAAGGGCAAGAGAAGAATACTTCCATCATCAAGTGTAGAAGTATTACACCTTTGTGTGTTGTTGCAATCTTATTGTATCCATATCATAACTTGTAAATCATTTGTAAATCTTTTAAAGTTGTGTAGTTGCTAGATGTGGGTGATTGTTATAAGTATAGTTGGATCTTGGTGATCCTTCCTAGTAGTGTTAGTTAGGTGTGATTATAGTAGTGGCTTGGTGAAGTAGTGGTGTGAAGAAAACTAAGGTATGAAGAAGTTGTGTTAGGTCGGCTGCATCAAGTCCGTTGTTGAGAGCAAAATTGTGTAGATGAAAGTTGTGAAGTTGTGATGATAGATTGGTTCTAGCTTAAGGATTAGAATAATTGATCATCTAGCTTAGTGTCTGGAAATCAAGATAAGCGGAAGTTGTGTAAGTTTTCTGCCGACCTAAGGGAGTTTCTTGACATAGTTGAAAGAAACTCTCGTGTTAGGTCTCGAGGAGTGGAGAAGTAGGCGAAGAGGTGCTTCGTTACCGAAAACCACTTAAAAAAAAATAAATTAAATCCTCGCTTTGTAGTTTGATTGTTCTTACTCTTATCTCTTGTCTTACATTATTTTCTCATACTATCCTATTAATTGTTTAGATAAGTATATTGTTCATATTGTGCAAGGGTTGAATTCACATAAAGTCGAATCTAGAATTTTTACAAACACTTTAAAACCTTAAATTAAAAAGCGGTAAACTATTCAACCCTCCCCCCTTTTAGTTTTCCACAATTGGTATCAGAGCCAGGTCAAACAAGATTTTTAAAATAAATTGTATTTTAAAACTTGAATCGATCTATGGAATCAAAAAAATATTTAGAAGGGCAATCTATGCAAAGACCACCACTATTTGAAAGTGATGGATTTATTTATTATAAAAATAGATTCGAAACTTATGTAAAGTCAAAAGATCTAGATATTTGGCATGTTATTACCGATGGTGATTTTCCTCTTATTTAAAATAATCCCGAAACTAAAAAGGATAAAGTTGTACATTTTCATAAACAAAATGATGATCTTAAAAAGAAACTTGCAAAAAATAATGAAGCTAAAATGGTAATTTATAATGCTTTGCCACGTAAAGAATACGAAAGAAGATTTGTGATGTTGTTCAAAACCGCAAAAGTAAGTGGGATACTTTATTAATCACTCATCAAGGTAATAAATCAAGTCTGAAGCTAATGAAGTATGATTCGTCTTATTAAACAATATGAAAACAATTTGTTGATTTCCAGAAAGGAGTCAAATTGATAATGCATTTGCTAAATTTTAACATATTATTATAGTCTTTAAAGCACTTGATGAAGGTTTTTCTAGACAGGAATTATGTTAGAAATTCTTAGGGCATTAGTCATCCAAAATGGGCGCTACGAAAGTCATGGGCGGATTGAAGAATCGCAAAGAATTCGTAACCAACCTTACCTCTTGATCGAACTATTGGAAGAAAACTTGAAAGTTATGAAGGAAGTAATAAAGAAAGATTTCGAATACGGTTCAAAAGGCAAGAAAGAATAAAGTAGATCTCTTGCATTAAAGTGAAAAGGAAGTAGTGGATGACGATAGCTCAAGCTCCCGATGGTGAAGAGAAGGAGTATGCTTAGTGGCCCGGTTAAAGGGATTTCTAAGAAAATTCTTCAAGAGGACGAGGGAGATTTGTAAGAAACCACGAGAATAGACAAACATTTCAAGAAGTAGAATGATGGTTATGGTAAAAGTGAAGAAAATGTTTTGATGGATAATCTCAAATCACCTCCATTGGAGAATGTTCTTAGCAGTCAAAGAACAAAAATTTCCAAAGAGCATTTATTGGAGGGAGCCATGGAGCGATAATGGAGAGATGGAAGTGGGAAAAGGACTAAAGATGAAACGTTGTCTTGTAGCTCTAAGGCCCGATGAAATATGATTAGGAATAAACTTGGAACCCGAGATGATGTGTTTTAGTAAGATAGTGGAAGCTCCAAAAACTTTATGAAAGGGAGGTTAATCGAAAGTTATTTTCTTATACAAAGCATACTACCGGAAGAAACGTAATTTTCGGCGAGCAACTTGCGCGGGTAAAATTATAGAAATGGTGTTCGTTTTCTCAAGCAACTTCCCTCACAATAATTGGATAGGTTGAGAACGTAGTATAACTGAAGCATTTTAAATTGATTAGGGTGTTGGGTATTAGATGCGTATGGGTGAGAAGAAGTGACAAATGTAATATGTTATATCTCACGGAACTCCGTTAGCGAAAAAATCAAAGACGAAAGGTGATAGGCTAAAGGAATTGAGGAAATAGGAGGAAGTTATTGTAATGAAACTCGGAAGTAAACCAGAAGAAAAAACAAATATGCCTTGCACCATTAGACGAAAACTCCCACCACTATGGCATTATGTGATTTAGCGTCACGCTCAATATATGCAACTACATTCCAAAATCATTAGCATCTCTAAAGAATTGGTTTTATAGAAATCTACCTAAACTTAAAGTACGGACCACATTTTTTTTGATGATTTGCAAAATTGGAAAGCAAGACTCATGCAACGTCACAAGGCTAGAAAAGATATTAGTTTTCAACATACTAGATGCTTAAGGAACTACTTTCACATGTATTTGTTGGGCCCTTCCGCCATACTGAAGCTATGGAGAGGAATCGTTATACGTAGAATAATCATAGTTGACTATTATCGATTCACTATGGACTAGATTTTTAGCAAATAAAGACCGAACCCTTTCAAAAAATTCAAATAATATTTAGCAATATCGATACCAAAAAACGAAACTTTGGATGTTCGCCATGTGTATCCTTCACTTAGAACGGATTCAAGGGGCCGGGAATTTGGATAATTGAAAGTACTCAATTCGGAAGCTATTGTGATTTAAATGGGATATCTCATAATTTTTTTGCTCCTCGTACCTCCACAATCAAAATGGGTAGTAGAAATAAAAAATCGGCACTCTACATGGAAATGAGTAGAACCATGTTTAAAAGATAGACTATCCATTCATCAAATAATTTTGGTTTATGCGGCGTCCGGTCAACCATTATATAATTAATAGAGTTTCCATTAGACGTATTTTAGGAAAAACTCCATACGAGTTGTTAAGAGGTAGGAAACCAAACTCTAACTATTTTAGAGTATTCGAAAGTAAATGCCTTATTCTTAATACAAAAGATTTCCTCACCAAGTTTGACCCAAGTTCGCTACAAAAGGTGTTTTCCTAAGTGCATTCGCAAAATAGTAAGCTTTACATAATACTTAACAAACAAAAACAATGAAAGTTGGTGAAGAGTCATTTGAATGTTAACTTTCCATGAAACTCCTCCCCCGCCTAAAACATCACCATTGAAAGATGTGAGTCTAGTCGACAGAAGAGCTATTGAGCGTTTAGTGTCAACAAAGACCCATAGCAATGAAGCTTGAAGGCATTTCATTAGAAAGAATAATCAGAGTATTGTAAATATTTAAGAATCTAAACTTCAATCCCTAGAAAACGTTATTGGTAATCTAAATCAAAGATTCTGTTGGTCGCAAGCTCAAGACAAAGAGCAATTTCTTTTGTTTATATTTCAACAATAGAACCTAAAAAATATAAATGTAGGCATTAGAACAAATGAAATTAGGTAATTGGCCATGCAAGGGAACTTAACTCTCTAATGTAAAACTAAATTGATGTTTGGGAAACGTGAGTCCAAATCCATAGATATGACATATAGGAAGACAAATATGGGGATATAGAATAAACTCGATTGAAAATGCGTCGTAACTAGAACAAAGCTCTAGGCTAGTCGCCAAGGTTATAATAACAAGAAGGAAGTGATTATGACGAAAGACATTTGGCACCCTTGCTAGACTGAGTCCATAAGAATACTTTTAGCTTATGCTTGCGCACTAGACTTTAAGTTATACCAAATGGGTTGTTGAAGAGTGTCATACTTAAACAGTTTTATGCAGAAGGAGTCGAGGTTTACGTGGCACAAACCTCGGGGATTCATTGACTTTGCAAGGACCTAATTATGGTCTATAGACTTAAGAGATCGTCTTTATGGTCTAAAAACAAGCCCCAAAAGCTTGGTTCGTATCGATTTGAAAGCCATCTTCTTATTTATTAGACATGATTAGCTGTTTGGGAATGGTTGATAACACACTCTTCACTAAAAAATGAAAGACCGTCCAACATATCTTGTTGTCCAAATAGTGGTTTGTATGACATTTTTGTCGGATCATAATTGTCAAGAAATGTGTGACCTCTTTGCCTAAGATCATGCATGATAAGTTTAAAATGAGTAATGTGGGGGATTCTAAATTTTTCTTAGGATTGCAAATAGAAACACTCCCACATCACAACAAGTTGTCTCACATCCTCCACTTCCCATCTCACCCATTAACTCACATGAAACTCACACTCAAGTTTCACCTCAAAGTGACAACCAAACTCAACACACATCACCTCCATCTCCAAGTAGAGAAAGCCTAGTTGGTGACATTAATCAACTACAAGACCTATCAAACCTCTTAGCCACACATCTCTCCCAACAACAAAACAACATTCCCTCATCACCTTACTCTCCAAACCTACCACACACTCTCAACATAAACCAAGTTGAAACCCATGTTGGGTATTGCCCTTGTTGCATATTCACCTAAAAACAATTCCTTGCTTTAAGTGAGGATATCAATTGAATTGAATTCCTCCTCACTCGACCACATCCACCTCTTAGAGTTCAAAGAGATTACCCTTCCACAACCGCCTTCGCTCCAAACTCTCCATCAACAACCAACTAACTGCGTAATATGTCTACAAATAATCGTCAAACTCTTTTGTATCGCAAGCAAGTAAAAAATCCTTCTATGGCTATTTAGGATTTTCTTTTATGATGTATTAATATGCTTCTAAAGCATATTTGTTTTTCTATTTATGTATGCTTGTGTGTTATTCACACACATTGTCCTAAATGAATGAAGCATATTTTGCTTTGATGTTTGCTTGCACTTGTCATATTTTTCCTTCCTTCTTGCTACATGTTAGAAATTTTTGTATTGTTCTAACTCGTTTTTGTAGCCAAGAAACCATAGCTCGATTCCTTGGTGCCCTCGAACGAGGGGGAGCACACATCAAGGGGGAGCAATTATTCCGTCGATCTAACTAGCAATTCTCGACGATGTCTTTTTGATTCTACAAAAAGGGGGAGAAATGACATGAAACTCACTAAATACTTGTTTAAAAATAATTTTACATTTAATGAGTTTAAATTTTGTAATCATCAAAAAGGGGGAGATTGTTGATAAAAATATAATGCCTAAAACATTACAAATATTTTTTTCACATCTTTACGTTTTGATAATCACAAAATATAAAAACGTTCAACGTAAAATTAAACGTAAACAAGTATTTTGTAGTAAATTCTCCATTTCAACACAATTAAATAAAAAAAACCAAAAAAATAATCACTTAAAGGTATGAATAAATAAATGCTTAATGCATTTTATGAGCAAAGGAAATTTTTATTCAACCTCACACTTTTATAAAATGTTGTAAACATTTTTATAAACATTACAAAATATTTTCTACAATTAAAATAAATGTTTTATTCAAAATAAACATTTTAAAATTTAAATTTTCGGACCTAAAACGGCTAGAAAAGTTCCAGAAAATTCCCCCTACACAAAAGACAAACTGAGGAAGCCCTAGTCTTGGGAGCCCCTTAAATACACGGCCGGCCCCCTTAAAATTAAGGGGACCGCCCACCTATTTAAGGGGACCTCCCCTAGGTAGATGCTCCCAGTTTGTTCTTAAACTACTGGACTTTTCCCCACATTTTCATCACCTTTTGCACTCATTCTTTCTGTGCTCAAAACTGCCTTACATATCCTCTCTAAAAATCCTTTGATCATTTATCATAAAGGCTCTATTTCAAAAATGATCCAAGCTTAAATTCATCAAATGCAAAAGGAAGATTATTTCATCCAATCTAAGTGAAGAAGTATTACACCTCAAGTGTGTATTGCAATCTTGTTGCAACCATATCACATATTTGTAAATCAATTGTATATTTGATATTTGTGTGTAGTAGCTAGATCTTGGGGATCTTTGTAAGTATAGTTAAATCGTGGTGATCTTACCAAGTAGTGTTAGATAGTTGTGATATAAGTAGAGTGGTGAAGTGAAGTTGTGAAGAAGTCATGAAGAAGTCGTGAAGTTGTGAAGTCGTGAACAAGTCGTGAAGTTGTGTTGTGATAGATTGGTTCTAGCTAAGATTAGAACTCGACATTTAGCTTTGTGTCGTAAATCGGTTTTTTTTGCTTGTTTGGTAAGCAAACGTTGTGTACGGTTTTTTCGCCATAAGGGAGTTTGTTGACATAGTGAAGAAAACTCTCGAGTTTGGTGCTCGGGGAGTGGAGTAGGGCGAAGAGGTGCTTCGTTACTACGACAACTATAAAATCTTTGCGTTGTGGTTTGATTGTCAATAATCATCCTCATTCATCATCATCACAATCATCCCCACCAATGACATCTCCTAACAAACCCACATCCAAACCATCAAGGGTTGACCAATATGTGTAACCCCATGTGGAGGGAAGAAAACCAAAACCTTTGCAACACATCAAATGTGATCTATACAACTTACCTAATACTAAACCATCTCACTCCTCATCATGAACCATTCTCAAGAAAACAATCACCCCAATTCAAGCTTTACCAAATCCTTACATTACAGGATACGCTCACATCACCTCAAGTTGTTTTACTCATCCATTTTCCCTCGTTATGCTTCCGCTACATTTAACTCTCTTATGACCGTTTGTAAAACTAAAATTTATTTCCTTTTATGCAACGAGTAAACTGTTTCTTCAAACATCCATGATTAGTGGTCGTCCTTTATTGCTTTGTGTTTAGATTGTTATGACGTCACGCCCTCGGACACGTATTCCGTCCAGGCCCCGTCTGGGGGTGTGACAAAGTTGAAACCCATGTTGGGTATTGCCCTTGTTGCATCTTCACCCAAAAACAATTCCTTGCTTTAAGTGAGGATATCAATTGGATTGAATTCCTCCTCACTCGACCTCATCCACCACCTAGAGTTCAAAGAGATTACCCTTCCACAATCACCTCCGCTCCAAACTCTCCAACTAACTAATCTTGTAATATGCCTTCAAATAATCGTCAAATCATTTTGTATCGCAAGCAAGTCAAAATCCTTCTATGGTTATTTAGGATTTTTCTTTATGTATTAATATGCTTCTAAAGCATATTTGTTTTTCTATTTATGTATGTTTGTGTGTTATTCACACACATTGTCTTAAATGAATGAATTATTTTTTTTGCTTTGATGTTTGCTTGCACTTGTCATATTTTTCCTTCCTTCTTGTTACATGTTAGAAATATTTGTATTGTTTTAACTCGTTTTTGTAGCCAAGAAACCATAGCTCGATTCCTTGGTGCCCTCGAACGAGGGGGAGCACACATCAAGGGGGAGCATTTATTCCGTCGATTTAACTAGCAATTCTCGACGATGTCTTTTTGATTCTACAAAAAGGGGGAGAAATGACATGAAACTCACTAAATACTTGTTTAAAAATAATTTTACATTTAATGAGTTTAAATTTTGTAATCATCAAAAAGGGGGAGATTGTTGATAAAAATATAATGCCTAAAAACATTACTAATATTTTTTCACATCTTTACGTTTTGATAATCACAAAATATAAAAACGTTCAACGTAAAATTAAACGTAAACAAGTAATTAGTAGTAAATTCTCATTTCAACAAATACATCACTTAAAGGTATGAATAAATAAATGCTTAATGCATTTTATGATCAAAGGAAATTTTTATTCAACCTCACACTTTTATAAAATGTTGTAAACATTTTATTTGAGGCACATATGGTAACGGGCTTCACAAAATTAAGGTCAACTCTATAGACCATACCTTATATTGGTTGTCATCCCCCATTAAACCAGAAGCAGTTCCTGACCCGATATTATATCGTAGTTTACAACTTTTACTTATTGACAGGTTACTTGGCCTATGCAGCAAAACGCCCTTTATTGTGACTTTACGACCGGCTACGCTTATTGTTAAGGCAACTAAGATTAGTTTGCTATCGTTATGAGATTGTGATATTTCTAGCCTCAAACCATGGGTCTTGTGTCAACCTCGTTACAACATAATGGGACTCGGTAGCAAGAACAATTATAATCAGGTCGCGAGTTATATCCAAGCCATACTTAAGGCACTCGACAACTCTTTTTGTAAAATGAGAAGAGCCTCCTCTCTTGAGTAATGACTAATGTCTAAAAGAACATCATTTCTTAATTACGCTTTTAGGTTTATCAACGTTACTTGGCAAAATAAATAAATGGTACGTAACGTCTGAATTATTCCCTGAACTGCGCTGATATTTCTCTCCTTCAGCCTATGAAAATGATCAACTTATTATTAGCACCACCATTGTAGAAAAAAATGTTAACACTTCATACCTATCTTTCAAGTAGAGTTTCAAAAGCATAGTTAGCTAAGAACTATTTGCATAAAAAACAACTTTGGTAAAGTACTTACATGACCATATTTGACATGTTGCTTCAAGATCACCTTCATCATTCATCGTGCTTCTTGATTAATCTACAATGAAAAGTACTTCTCTTCATTTATACAACTGTGTTCTATATTAGCATGTTTAATTCCATGAATAATTTATTTATTCTAAATTGTCCATTGTCAGTTAATGATAAGGGAGCATCATTGAATTAAGGCAAATGTGAGTGTTTTGGTCATATTCATATAGTATGAATATTAAAGGATGACACCGCCAAACTCATATGACTGACCCAACCTACGAGTATTCACTACATGGATCGGCGTCAATAGTGAATCTCGCAAGTGGTTATATCTCTCATCCTCAGACTTGAGATGCAAGTAGGTTTGTGTGTGGGGAATGTCAATCTTAGATATGGTTCAACGCTGACCTATTGAAGGCTGCTATAAAGGTCATTTTCAGGAGGGATGTGAAACACATAACAGACACGTGCAGTCAAAATAGGATTTGTTACTCCACATGTTATGGAGAAAGATACTACTGGGCCCCTCGATGATTTGAACAGATGTATGTGTGGCCGCACCCAAATGTAATTAAAATAATACTTGATTAATTTGGTAATCTAGTTCAATGTCTATATCGAGAAACAGAATGTTAAACATTAGAATGACTTATGATCCGTGTCTTATATTTAACAAAGTGTCTGTAACAAAAGGATGATTGATATCTAAACCATTTAAAATAATATGTTTAAGAAACTATCCTCATATGTTTCTGAGGGCATTGGCGTGTTGCTAGACGTTAACCTTTGCTTGTATTATTACTTGATTATTATGACGTGCGCAAGTGAGAGCTGTTAGAGTATGCTCATGTCATAATAAATAATATACGGTTGGAAACATGTGTGCCTATGGGGTCACACACATATACACTGAGGTGCCAATGTATATATCGTGTTTATTGTATTCAAGGTATATAAATAAACTACGTAACTCGGGATCAATATTGGGCTTATAATAACTAAGTAATGTACTTAGTTTATTGGACTGAGCAAACAAATGGCAAGCCCATTTGAGCCCACCATATGACCGGCCTAAGATGTAAAAGAAAAGAGAAGGAAAGCTTAAGGGGGTTAATGGTTAATTCGGATCATGATAACTACTAATTGATTTAGTCATTAGGAGTTACAAATCAATTAACCACTTACCAATTTAATTATATTTATGATAACTAATAATTGATTTAGTCATTATGAGTTACAAATCAATTAAATACTTACCAAGTTTTTCTCCTCTCTCTCTTCCTATAAAAGGGACGGCATAAACATAAACAAAATAAGAGTTTTTTTGTTTTCTTGATCTATTACTTTGATTCTTGTTCATTCAAAGTATAATCCAATGTTACGGGTTTAAGGACTAGCATTCAAGAGGTATATGGTGAAGTGTAGTGTGGATATTCATAGAGGTGATCTACTTTGGTCACTTGGTTGCTTGGATAGATTATGTACAAGAGAAGGATGTTCTTTGATTCTACCTATTACGCTGCAAAGGTAATAATTGTTATTTTTATTTTGATTGATCATATGACTCTATGGATCCGTTGATAGGTGCATGTTCCGCTGCGTTTTATATTTGATTATATGATATTTATTTGATTCAGCACCTACAAACTGTAACCATGTAAATGTGAATACACAAAAGTAAGTTGTTAGAGGGTTACCTCTTTGTCCTAAGTATTGTGTTATCTATAGACCTGTTCAAACTATGCATCCTAATAAGAGGGGATAATAGGCACGCTAAGCAGAAAGATACGAATTCCAACAAGGTTAGTGGTAATAATAATTCTAGTTTGAAATCTATTGTTGACATTGCTAGTTCAAATGGTATGAAAATTGTGACATCAAATCCGTTTGATTTTCTTAATATGGTTGAAAAGGATATTGTAGTTACTCCTAGTGATTTAGTTAACTTGGAAGAAAGGTTTTGAATGTAAGAAATAGTAAAGATGTTAAATTTAATAGTGAGGACAATGATAGCGAGAATGATGTGGAAGAGGATAATAACAAAACAGCTAGTTTCATGACATCAAAAAGTTCAAAGGGTACATGCTCTTCAAAAAGCGGAAGTGGAACGGGGAAGCAGAGTTTATATGATCGTTTGAAAGATGATTATGATGATAACCCATATGATGATGATGAGGAGCACGAAGACTTAACGAATGAACAACTAGCTTTCTATGACGCTTTTGATATTAGTCCTCGTAGTCAAATTAGACGTGTGGTTAGTTATGTTTCCTTCTTAATGGAGATATTTGTTATGTAAGCTTTACCTCCTATGTAACGTGTCGAGATGTGAGAATTCACTCACATCCTTTGTACTTATTCGTTTTTTGAAGTAATATATTTAGCGGGTTTAAAAATCTTTTACCCACAAAAAAGAGTAGCGAGTCTCATGACATACCGCCTAGTCCGCATGGGAAAACAAATCATGTGATCTACTATGGATAGGAATATAAAAATGCCACGAGATAATGTACCCTAAAGATAACGAAGAATGTGTTTTGGTCTCGGTTTGGCGTTCGCCATGATCATGCATATGAAGGCATAACTGTTGTACCGTATATGAAATATCAGGTCGAGATAACATAAGATAGTAGGTACCCACAAGGCTTCAATACTTGGTAGGATCCGATTTGGAGTACCGGCTACAAAAAATTTAGATTTCTTATTAGCTGAAATGCGACAATGATTACAAAATGTCACGTCCAAAAGAACAAAAAGCCTCACGAGCAAAGGAATAATGACAGATAAATAAACTAAAGGAAGAACAATTACCAAACATTTTAAGAAAGTATGAA
>BQNB010175142.1:0-13190 GCA_026074375.1 Tanacetum coccineum
TTTCCATAAATGATAACTTTCTTGATTTAATAAGTTTCCATAATTAAACTTCCAAAAATAGACTTTCTAAAAATAGACTTTCCATAAATAGCATGGTTCTATAAATAGCAGGTTTCTATAAATAGTAAGGTTTACATAAATAATATCAAAATGACATTTTCTACCCCCCAACTTATTTATACAGAATATATTAAATATAATAACATGTCTAAAATAGACCCCATAGTTTCAGAAATTACAAAACAAGTCCTTATACTTTTAAATAGCAAATCGGGTAACAATTAAATCACTAAAACCCTAATTGAATTTTCCCCAATCACAACACAATTTTTATACATTTTTTTTTTTTTTTTTTTTTTTTTTCATTAGCATGTATTGGACCTGGGAAAAATAATAAAAACACTAAACCTAATTCCGTTTTCTTTCCTTTTACTTTTATTTTCGAAAAATGGCAAACAATGCATAAATCTCTCACAATATATTATTCGATATTTACTTTCTACAATTTTTCCAACACAAATTTTTCTGAGTTATATGAGATATGTACAACCCCATAAAAATATAAAATCAATTTTACAAATAGTTTTTATGCCGATTTCAATACTAGCTAGAAATTAGGGTTTCGAATATGATTTTGATTTTATAAAAATCTAAAAATAAAATGATAATGAACCATTTTTCTCTATGTAGTAGATCACGAATTTATATGAATTACAAAGTGTGTTGTAAAAATTACCTTGGATGATCTTAGGGATTTTATGAATTTATGAACCAGGTAGAGCTTTTGTCGAACCTCAAATCTATAACCAAAATCGAACCAGCACACCATGCTTCCACTATATTTCCCACACTCCTTTGACCTTCTTATCACCCTGAAAAAAAATTCATTGCAAGCCTTGGAATAAAATCTTTGTGCTCCGCTCTTTTAGTTTTTTTAGGGTTTTGGTATTTCTTGTTTTTAGGATAAATCAAATAAAAATGCATAACAAATATAATAGGGTATTTGCGAATTTGTTGGGCTTTCTAAATAGATTATTTTTTAAAAATCAGACTTTTAAGATTGCTTTATTTATTTTATATTTTATCCTATTTTATTTGTAGCTTAATTTGTTATTATATAATTTCATAATTTTTTAATTAATTTTGGCCTTTTCTAACTAAAAATATATATAAATAATTATTAATTATTTTTACTTGGTTTAACTTAAGGGTATTTTAAATCTTACAAAAATTTGCAATAATTGTCACATGTATGCAATTTTATAATTCTAACATTTATAATGAATTATTTTATTTAAGTTTTATAGCTTTTCTTGCAATTAGGGGGTGTATTTTTTGGTAATTTTTACAATTTATTGAAATTTTTACGGGTTTTAACATTTAGGGCACCAGTATGTAAATTCCCTCACCAATTCCTTAAAAACTGATTAGAATATGGAATCAAAAAAGAATGGTAAGGACTGACTTAGGTTTGCAGGATATTCTTTTAGTAAAGAAAGGAAACCATGTTTTGACGTGTTGGGATAAAGTCTTTAGTAACATGATTAAGGACTGGTGATATTATGAGAGGAAGATGGCAAGGGGAAGCTTTGCTTTAAGAGCAAAAGGGGTTAGTGTTTGTGTTCATGCTGATGTTAGGCAAGTACACCAGCTGTGGACTCTTGGGGATAATGCATATAACAGGGGATTAAAAGGATTCTTAGTACTGCTGATGATACTGTTGCTGGTTATGGTTAAGACTGCTGGTTGAAGACTGAAGAAAATATACGAAGTCATTAGTGCTGCTAGTACAAATGTTAGTACTGCTAGTGTTAGTTGAAATGTTAGTATATTAATGTTGCTCTGAGTTAAGACTATTCGATATAAGCTAGTATTGTTGTGTTATTACTGCTTATTTGTAGGAACCCGATTTACACTTTCACTTCATATTACGAACCACGAATCGAACCAAGAAAAGAGATAAAGAAAGATTGAGTTATTTTAGAGAGAGAAAGAAGAGAGAGGTTAGAGAGAATGAGAAAAAGAAGATTTTTATATATTGAAAACAACTAGCTTTTTCTAAAGAAGAAAAAGCTTATATACCCCGTCACGTTAAAGGTACGCGCGGGATATTTAACTAGGACCCGGGCTCGGGTTTTGCTTGGGATTAAACCCGAAACATATACAATATTAGATTAACTATCGAGCCCGATTCCCGATACTTTCCTATTACAACGTTAACTAATTAATTGACCGAGACTAACATACATAATGAACGAACTTCATGTTCGACTCAATATTTTGAGGCTAACAATCTCCCCCGAAGTGAGTTCATTGATGACACTCCTTCATGAGATCAATGAGATTGCTTTTGTCGTTAAGCTCATGTGGTCTTGGTCTTTCTCTTTGTTCTTAGTTGTAGGCTTGTTCCTTCATGCTTTGCGATCTTTACTTTTGGCCTTCGTCATTGTCTTTATCGTCTATGCCATCTTGCGATCTTGTGTCTTTGACCAACATGCTCATACTATTCATCATCTTGAAAGCTTTATTTCAGAGTTTGCGGAAGTCTTTGTCTTTAAATCTTGAGCTTTCTAGATAGTATGTCTTCGTAGATTGAGCATTTGAATGGGATTGAGGTTGCCGTTACCACCGTTTGACCTGCAGGTTTACGTTAGTGATAAACGAGAAAATTGATTTGAAAATCAATCGACGTGTCACTCGTTAAAGTGTTTTTGTAACACATCGAGAGTGTCATGTTTTTATCAACATTCATCAACCGTCAATTCATTTACTGGACCATCTCGTGATCCAGTTGTCACAAGTTTGATTCATATAGAATCTCGCAAGTCACCTACCAAGAGCTTGTTTGATGCTGGCTCAAGCAGGATTTCCATCTTCATTGTGAATACATTAGTATCACTCGGATGTTCTGGCAAATATCACAATGATATTGCGTAGGACTCTTGATAACAGCTTGTGAACTTGATGATGTTCAACAAGTGTTTGAAATGGAATGTGTCCTAACGAGATTTTTATTGATCTCTTGGCTCTAGACTCGATTAGTGCATTTTGGTTTTAGTACTCGGAGGCTGGAGCATATTGCCACCTATTCAATATCAACAATCTCGGAGTGAGATGTCAATAGATAACGTGTGTATCTCCGTGACAAATGAGACAAGTTTCTGTTGAGAGAAACCCGAATGGCTGATGCTGGGATGGTGTTGTGCATTGCGATCCTTGGGTCCCATGATGTGTTTTCAAATGTCAGCAATCAACTTGTGATTATGACAGCATATGTATTGACCCGGTTTCTGCCTTAAGTTGTGTGGAGGGCTTCTTTCTTTAGACCCTTTATCATACATTTTATTTTTCATTCTTCAACGCCTTCAAATGCTAACCAGACATCATTGACTAACACCTTGTTGTGATTGTTCCAGTGTTAACTCAATCTTTGTCGGCATTATTCCCAATATACATTTCATCTCCAATATACCTAAGGATGCTATTTCTAACTTTGGATTATCCTTGGTAGATCCTCTGGTTCTGTTGGATCTTGGATTGATTCCTAACCTAACCACCTTATTACTTCAGGAATTCGTCGTGAAATTAAGATGTTGTGGGGTATAAGATCGATCCATAAAAACCTTTTTTTCTGTTTAGCAATTGTGTCGATTAGATCATATTTTAAATTACATTTCTCGCCTTATTTTAAATATAAACACTAGTTTTTGACATACCTTGTGATTAAAAAAAAATTTGTACTTTAATTCTGTGGGAGAAAATATGGTAGCATGAATGGTTTGGACATTTTGGATAATGTTTTGAATACTTTAAGAATTGTCGTTGTTGATGTTTGCCTCAAAATATTGAGTCGAACATGGTAGTTCGTTAATAATTTTATAGGTCTCGGTCAATAAATAATTATACGTTGTTAATAGGTACACGGTAAACGTGGTCTTAAATGTAATCTAACGGTCACGTGTTATCGGGCGAAAGCCAAAGCAATCCCGAGCCCAGCCCGGTAGAATTTCAAGGCATGAAAGCCTCTTGGTATTAAGTATAAATACCCCTCTCCAAGTATGGAGAGGGTGTTGGTTCTTGTTAATTCTCATTTGTAATTTGGCAAGTAATCTTCCAATCTTTTTCTTCTCTCTACTTTCTCTCTCTAACTTCTCTCTAAACTTCTTCATATTTTATAATCCTTATTTTCTTGTTTAATAATGAAGTGAAGTGATTGTTTAGTGCCGGACATTTGGTATCATTCGCCACGGGTGGGTTTAGTTTTTGTTAGTTTTAGTGGTTGTTTCGTGTTTGTTTTTTGTTTGGTTAGTGGTTTCGTTTTTTTTTAAGCAAAGTAGTTCGATTTGTTTGTTTGTAGTTTTTGTTGTTTCGTGAAAGTAGTGCTTATTTTGTGAAAGTAGTGCTTATTTTGTTTGCGTGGCTAAGAAAAACGCAAGGACGAAAAGATCGTGCTTTTAGTGGAAAACGGGATCATCGAACGAGACGATCGAACGAGTCCATCGAACTAGTTCCTTCTTGCAAGGATCGAACGAGTGGTTTTTTCTGTTTTGATCGAACGAGCAACTTCTTCAAGGATCGAACGAGCAATTTCCTCTTTGGATCGAACGAGTGGTTTTTCTGTTTTGATCGAACGAGTGATTCATTTTTGTTTGATCGAACGAGTGACATACTCAAGGATCGAACGAGCGACTTCAACAAGGTTCGAACGAGTAGTGTGCTTGGTTCGAACTAGGGCAATCGAACAAGCATATTCGAACTAGCGAAGATCGAACAAGAGACATGAACTAGCGAACATGACGAGTGGCATTTCTTGTGATCGAACTAAGCTCATTCGAACAAGCACCTCGAATATGAGTCCCCCCCCCCACCCCCCCCATTCGAACAAGCACAATCGAACGAGTGGTGTCTTTGGTTCGAACTAGATCAATCGAACTAGAATTTCTTAAAGGACCGAACTAGAACAATCGAACTAGCACAAACCGAACTAGACAACCGAAACAAAGAACCGAACAAGCATGACGAATTAGGTACTTTACATAACAACGAACGAATTTTTTTAGAAAGCTTGTGTGACGAAAAGGGAGTTTCAGTAAAAAAGCCATAACTTTTGTCGTAAGTCCGTTTTAGGCCGTGACCTCTCAATCAAAACGTTTTCCATGATTTATTGGAATTTTTTTCAGTTTTTTTTTGGAATTTTCGCTGATTCCAAATCAAATCATTCACGGTTTTTTCTTGATTTTGTAAAATCCCGTGAAAGATACGATTCTTCTCTCGGTTTAAATCAAGAATTGTAAAATCCCGTGAACATTAATTGTACTCAATCCACAACAACAATCACTTTACCTGCCTTAAGATCCTACAAATCATTCTCACTTCATAATTCATCAATGACGACTCCAATTGCAACTTCCACAATGCAGTTCAAATGCACAACACATAAATGGCACGCGGTTCAAGGGATCGTCCACCATGCTGGCAACAGGACGATATGCACAATTGGCGATCCCACGGTTTTACGATAATTAATACAAGACAAATGGTGTGTCCTTAGCGAAAGTGCATTTAACAGGTCCTTTTACTCTCCAACAATGGTCACACACCAGCTGTTCAGCAAACTGAGAGTTCTCCAGAAATTCCTGCAAAAACATCAGTCGAAACAGTTCTGAATATGACTCCTGAGAACAAAGCTCATTATGAATCTGAAAAAGAAGCGATTCATTTGATATTGACTGGAATTGGAGATGAAATCTACTCAACTGTTGATGCATGTCAGACAGCTACAAGAAATGTGGGAAGCCATGAGGGTTACATCAAGGTGAATCACTCAATATTCAAGTATGTCAAGGACACAACTTATTTTGGGTGTTTGTCTATTCACTTCTCACGATGGAGAGACATTTGAGTCTTACTACACAAGATTCTACAAAATGATGATGAAATGATCAGAAACATTTGACAGTTGCAACGATGCAATGTCAATGTTCAATTTCTTAAAACTTCAACCAGAATGGTCAGATTTGTCACGATTGTTGTAGCACAACAACAAGTTGATGAAGTATCATATCATAAGCTCTTTGACATTCTGAAACAATACCAAAAGGAAGTTAATGAACTCCGGCTGATAGTGGCCAGATTGCTAAACCATTGCACTTGGTGCCACTGTCAAACAATGCAAGGATCCTTATTATCAAACACAAAACATATAAATCATTTGCACCAAAATCCAAAGCTTCACTTTCAACCAGATCTCATGCAGCTACAGGATACAAAGGCAAGAGAGAGCCAAAACAATACACAACTCCATCTGAGACAGCTTTGGAAGAAGACAGTGATCCTGAACAAAGCTCAGAAGGACAAAGGGTAGTGCCGAAGAATTTGGCTCTCATTGCAAAGTACTTCAAGAAACTCTACAAACCTACCAACAACAACCTCAGAACTTCCTCAAACACCAGGAACAAGAATGTGGATACTACTCCAAGGTACAAGAATGATAATCAGACTGGACAGTTTGGGAATCAGAGGGCAATAAATGTTGTTGGGGCTAGGGGAATGCTAGGTCGGTCCAGTATGCAACTGTCTGGGATACAGGCTTTTTACGGCAAGGAATTTTGGTCATTATGCTAAGGAATGCAGAAAGCCAAAACGGGTTAAAGACCCAGTATCCACAAGGAAAAAGATGTTGCTGTGTAAACAAGCTGAGAAAGGTGTTCAACTTCAAGCAGAGCAATCTGACGGGCTAGCAGTCACGATGAGGTAATGATGAACAAGAGTTGGAAGCACATTACAGTTACATGGCAAAGATTCAAGAGGTTCCTAATGCAGACTCAGGCAATGAAGCTGAGCCATTGGAACAGGTACACTACGATACTGATCATAATGTGTTTGCCAATGACTTACAACATTTTGAGCAATCTGAATCTATTAGAAACACATGTGCAGTGGAAACGGGTGATAGTAATGTCATTCCTGACTCACCGGATATGTGTGATAATGATATTCAGAATGACCAACATGATGTAGAATGTGATGATGAGCGTGTTGCACTTGCTAATTTAATTGCTAATTTAAAGCTTGATGTCGATGACAATAAAAAGATTCAAAAGCAATTAAAGAAAGCAAATGCAACATTGACTCAAGAGTTAACTGAGTGCAAATCTATTCTTGCGGAAACTAGTAGAACTCTAGGAGAATCTAATAGTATCCGGGATAGTTGTTTAGTTGCACTTCAAAACAAACAGACTGAGTTTGAGAGATACAAGGCTTTTAATGATCGTACTGTTGACTATGACAAACTTGAACGTAAGTTAAATGAAACTCTAGGACTATTAGCTCAAAAGGACATTGACATACAAGAAGGTTTAAAAGTTAAGGCCTACGAAATTTCTGTTGTCCAAGCAAAACACGATGAATTAGTCAAACAGAGTCTTTTAACTAGGTCACATTACGAAGGTCTTGTCAAGGAGAGAAAACAAAGGTAATCATCGGATTTGAACTTAGGGAAGAAAAAGATATGACAAAATGATTTCAATAGGGAAAACCAAAATTAAATTTCTGAATGAATTGATTTTCCAAACGTGGTCAATCAATCCAAACCATTCAAAGTTGTTAGTTTCGTCACATTGGGCTCTACGTAATACACCCACACCCTCCCACATGTTTTTGAGGCCTAGGTAATTTTTTGATTGACTTCGGTTGTGTAACATAATTTCATCAGAAAATATTATTGGTTGTCCTATCAACCAAATACCACCACCTAAATAGAAAACCTAAACCCCTAACACACAAAACACACGACAACACACACCCCACCCCCTCCCCCCCCACCGCCTCCACAGCCCCAAAAAAAAAAAAGAAAAAAAAAAAAAGCTTACATTTAATGGAAGACCTACTTGCCAATCCAATGTACACAAAAAGGCTCAATCTGGTACAGCAACCAGACTTATCCCGATAGGTTGAAGAGATCTTGACTCTTGCTTACAAGAGTCGATCTAAATTGATAAAGACTTAGTCAAAACCATTTGATTACACATAAGTTTTAAAATTAGTCTTTATGAAAATTTTCAAACCCCACACCCAGCTTATGAAATTCAGTTCGCCAAGGCAAATGAATAAGAAAGAAAATGTGGAGAAAATCATTTGTAAAAAAAAAACCAAATGTTTTCAAAAAAACATAGATTTCTTTACAGTGTCTAAATCTTTGTGTAAGCAAAAGTAGACAAGCATATAATGTCATGACAAAACAACATCAATCATCTGAACGAACTCGTCAATCAAGCATGGGTTAACATTCGAACGACCATCTTTCTCTTCGACACCCAATGCTCAGGGATATTGGAAATCCTAGTTAAGAAATGTTTGATGGGGGGGGGGCCCCTTGCCCTTAAGATCAGATGATAGTCTCGCGTTTATAATGAAACTTAAGAAAGAAATGCTGCAGATTTAAAGTACGTTGACTCTTGTGAAGATTGAAATTAACGAACTTGTTATCTGATAAGGCAGAATTTATCCAAACATGTATGATATGCTTCTTGCAAGAATGTGTGTCTAAGATGTTATGTGTTCCTTATTGTTACTTATCTGATTAGATGAGATCACTGAATTACAATGCTTATAATCTTATAAAGTCATGGAATGTGACTGTTTGCACAAAAGTTTATGAACAAATGATTATGTAAGGTAAGAGATTTACACTGAGCTTTTTACAGCGTTTTGCTAGATAGAATAACACTCAATTTTCTTGAAATCGATTACAAGAATTGTCAAGTTACAATGAAAAATGGACCACAGTTGCAATGAGAGGGCGTCAAATGTATTTCGAAAGAAAAGCTGAAACAATATGTTGAAATACAAGATTTGAAAGCTCAACTGCAAGACAAGAAACATGGCAAGAAGTGAGTTGAAAAACTCGTTGCAAAATTGGCAAAGGGATACAACTGTAGACACTAAGTTTGATAAACCATCGTTGTTCTGACAATCCAAATGCTCAAAGGACTTCCAAAACCATCAGTTTTATGGAACCGTCCTTTTTCAAACTCTCATTGAGAGACATATTTTGGCAATGAAAAAGTCGCGTTTTAAAAATAATGAAGTCAGAGAGTTTATCAAAACCAGTCACTCTACAGAATTTACTCTGACAGCAATGACGCTGTAAGTAACACAAATGTGATTAAAACCAGGCCATGTTTGCATTGCAAGTAGTACACACAGACTAGAGCACCACAGTTGAATAAATCTTTTAGGAATACTAATCTCGCGCTTTCTTACATTTCAGGAATAGTCAAAATACTATGTTAGCAGACACAGTAGGGCAATCAAATGAAAAGATAGGTTCGTGCCATACATAGTCATGCGAAGGCTTAAGAAGACCTGAAGCTGAAGAACACCGTAGGATTTCTAGTATTTCTATAAACAAAAGTTTGTAAAACTGCGTGTAATGACAGTCTATTTCCAGAACTTCAAATGCTAATGCTTTTTGTGCTACTTGGGAAATGTGTGTTTAATTCGAATCATTGATGCTTGTGTTTCTAATACTTGAATGACGTGATGCTAGAAACTAAGAAGCCTAGGTAGTGCCTATTAGTAATAGGAAACCCAAACATCAAGCGAAAACAATTGTTGGCAACTACCCCATAAGAAAATAGTTGCATCAGAATCCACTACCACAAATTCTAAGAGTTACTATAGGATGTTGTATAAGAAGACCAATAAGGCGTGGAAATGGTGGATAGCACAACAATGTCCATCAGCATATACATGGGTTCCTAAGACAAAAAGGAAATGAGTACCTAAAGTTAGGAACGAAAGTGTGAATCAGAAAGTTAGTTTTCCATAGATAATGTATCTAGGATAACTAATGTCTTAAAACTCACAAACTCTTTAGGATCTAATTTGTGATGTATTCCATCGTCCTCTAATTCTCTTGCAGATTGTACAACTCATCCTATTCATTGTTGACTCTGGATGCACAAAGCACATGACGGGCAATCTATCTCTACTGTGCAATTTTGTTGAAAAATACTTGGGTACCGTTCGTTTTGGCAATGATCAATTTGCTCTAATTCTTGGTTATGGAGATTTGGTTCAAGGAAATATCACGATCAAAAGGGTTTACTACGTCGAAGGTCTCAATCACAATCTTTTCTCGGTTGGTCAATTCTGTGATGCAAATTTGGAGGTTGCTTTTCGGAAATCTACGTGTTTTGTTAGAGATCTTCAGGGAAACGACTTACTAACCGGTAATCGTGGAACTGATCTCTATACAATTTCTCTTCAAGAAACAACTTCATCAACTCCAATCTGTCTCATGGCTAAAGCATCACCAACTCAAGCATGGTTATGGCATCGAAGACTTTCTCATCTCAACTTCGACTACATCAACTTGCTTTCAAAGAAAGATGTTGTGATTGGTTTACCAAAACTGAAGTATGTCAAGGATCAACTATGTTCCTCTTGTGAAGTGAGTAAAGCAAAACGAAGTTCATTCAAGTCAAAGACTGTTCCAAGTTCAAAAGGACGGTTAAATTTGCTTCATATGGACTTATGTGGTCCAATGCGGGTTGCAAGCATAAATGGGAAGAAATATATTCTGGTAATTGTCGATGACTACTCCAGATATACTTGGACACTCTTTCTACGTTCCAAGGATGAAACACCAGAAGTTTTAAAAGACTTTCTCACGATGATCCAAAGAAATCTTCAAGCCCTAGTAATTTTTGTTCGCATTGACAGAGGCACTGAGTTCTTAAACAAGACACTTAATGCATTCTTTAAAGAAGAAGGAATTGAGCATCAAACTTCTACTCCTCAAACACCTGAATAGAACGGCGTTGTCGAAAGACGAAACCGTACTCTTGTTGAGGCTGCTCGAACGATGCTCTCAGCTTCTAAACTTCCTGTGTTCTTTTGGGCTAAAGCAATTGCAACCGCATGCTATACTCAAAACAAATCTATCATCATTTCGACACATGAGAAAACGTCATATCACATCATCAATGACAGGAAACCTTCAATTAAACACCTTCACATTTTTGGTTGCACTTGTTACCTAACCAGAGATGGTGAAAATTTAGATAAGATGAAAGAAAAAGGGGATCCATTCATTTGGTGGGATACTCCGCTCAGTCAAAAGGATATCGTGTTTACAACAAGAGAACAAGATTAATAGTTGAATCAATACATATCAAATTTGATGAGATCAAAGAGATGTCTAAGATGTCTGTTGCTAATGACACTTCAGGCCTCGTTCCTCAACGACAAAAGGCATCAGATTATGACAACTCTGACCCCATCCCTCAACTACAAAATGTTTCTCCTTCAGCAGATACAACAACTCCATCACAACAAGAGTTGGATCTTCTTTTTGGTTCTTTGTACGATGAATTTTTCAATGCGGGTACTTTATGTGTCAACAAGTCTTCGTCTCCCACCGACAATTCTACTCAACAAGACACACTACCTACAACGAATATTCACCCCACATCAGAACCATCAACTCCTACAAATGTTCATGCTGAGGAAAACAACGATAATCAAGCAGATATACAACATGAATTTACTAATCCTTTCTGTACACCGGTACAAGAAGTTGCTGAGTCTTCCTCACGCAATATTGGTAATTCAAATATGCATACCTTCAATCAACCACAAGATTCCGAATACCGATGGACAAAAGATCACCCATTAACTCAAGTTCGTGGAAATCCATCCAAACCAGTGCAAACAAGAAGACAACTTGCAACTGATCCTAAAATGTGTATGTTCACACTCACCGTGAGTATTGTTGAACCAAAAACCATTAAGGAGGCAACGGTTGATTCTGCATGGATAGAAGCAATGCAAGAAGAGCTTCATCAGTTTGACAAACTCCAAGTCTAGGAACTCGTCGACAAACCCTTTGGCAAGAACGTAATCAAGCTAAAGTGGTTATGGAAAAACAAAAAGGATAAAGACCAAACTATAATTCGCAACAAAGCACGACTTGTAGCTAAAGGTTATGCTCAGAAAGAGGGTATTAATTTCGAAGAATCATTTGCTCTAGTTGCTCGCTTGGAAGCTGTTCGGATTTTTGCCGCATATGCTGCACACAAGTCTTTTCTAATTTATCAGATGGACGTCAAAACAACATTTCTTAATGGTCCATTGAAGGAAGAGGTTTATGGTGCACAACCAGACGGGTTTGTTGATCTTGATCATCCAGAAAAGGTTTACCGTCTAAGAAAAGCACTATATGGATTGAAACAAGCTCCAAGAGCATGGTATGATGAACTCTCAAATTTCCTAATGTCCAAAGGTTTTACTAAAGGTACAATTAACCCGACTCTATTCACGATAAAATACAAGAAGGACATTCTACTTGTGCAAATTTACGTTGATGACATCATTTTTGGGTCTACAAACCCTAAATTTTCTAAACGATTTGAAAAATTAATGCACATTAGATTTGAGATGTTCTTACTGGGGAAATGAAATTCTTTTTAGGACTTTAGATCCACCAATCCCCATGAGGTATCTTTATCAATCAGGCCAAGTACACTTTAGAGATACTTAAAAAACATGGTATGGAAAAAGGACAAAGCATTGGTACACCAATGGCTACCAAACCTAAATTAGATGTAGACTTGAGTGGTGAACCTGTAGACCAAACTGACTACCGCAGTAAAATCGGGTCACTTATGTATCTGACATCTAGTCGACCAGACATAGTGCAAGCAGTATGTTATTGTGCAAGATATCAAGCAAGACCTACTGAAAACACCTCAAAGAGGTTAAAAGGATCTTTCGATACTTAAGGGGTACCATTAACATGGGACTCTGGTATCCGAAGGATTCTGGATTTGAACTAACAGCTTTTTCAGATGCCTATCACGCCGGATGTATTGATACTCGCAAAAGCACTTCTGGAGGAATACAATTCCTAGGTGATAAGTTAGTCAGCTGGATGTCAAAAAAGCAAGACTGTACTGCGATGTCATCAGCAGAGGCTGAGTACCTGGCGTTATTTGCAAGTTGTGTTAAGTAATGTGGATGAGGACATAGCTTAAAGATTATGGCTTAAACTACAACAAGATACCTTTGTACTGCGACTCTCAGTCAGCCATAACAATCTTATATAACCCCGTGCAACACTCCCGTACCAAGCACATCCATACTCGATATCATTTTATCAAGGAACATGTTGAAAACGGTATAAC